>CAUYQG010120661.1:0-16266 GCA_963574415.1 Tarsius wallacei | reverse complement strand
GCGGGCTCAGGCAATCCACTCACCCTGGCCTCCCAAAGCGCTGGGATTACAGGCTGAGCCACCGAGCCCGGCTGCTTTTTACTTTTAAACAGCAGCAACAAGTGTGCACCAAAAATTAGTGCATACCTTATGTGGTTGAAAACTTTCTGGGTTTTTCTGTTATTATGAAGTCAAAGGCAATTTTTTGTAACTTCCTTGGGCTACCTAAAACTTACATAGCAACATCTTTAATAGGACTAAATTAGTGTTTAAAAAAATTGATCAATAGCCTCCCACTCAAGGGTTTTAAATCTGCTAGTTAGCTGCAATGCAGTTGACCCCAGGCAAGCTGTGTTCCTCATGGAAGTCCAGTGCCTGCAGGTAGGGAGGCAATTTTGCTTAACTTTTACACCAGTTCCAGGTAACTAAAACTCAGTAGATCAGTTGAAATGTAGATGATTGTGCAGACCTTTTACCTTGGAACAATACACATGAATACCCATTAAAATACGAGTGGGGAGAGAATTGGAAACCAAAACTTAACAGCTGATTCTAACCCATGGGGGTTTTATGAAAGTTCACTGAGGTCAAGTTTCTGAATATACTTTGGAAACCGGAGAGTGTTGCATCAGTTAATACATTCTGGCCGTGGTAGCTTTGTAAAATCGCTCTCTCCTATTTGACTGATTTGAGTTTTCATTGGCCTGCCTTATACATAGAGGGTCAGGCGCAGTGGCTTGTACCTATAGACCCAGCTACTTGGGAGGCTGAGGTGGGAGGATACCTTGAGCCCAGTACTTCAAGGCTGCAGTAAATTGCACTGCTGTACTCCAGCCTGCATCTTGTCTCTTTAAAAAATTGTAATAAGTACAGTCAGAGGGAAAGGACTTAGGCTGTGGCCTTGCGGTCACTGTGTCTCAGCTTTCTTCTAGCACTGCTTCATACAGTTGTGAGGATTAAATGAGCGAGGTAGGGACACCTCGTAGGACAGTGTCTGGCGCGTCCTAAGTGTTGTGTGTATGGTTACCACAGTTATTGTGAGTGATTCCAATGCAGTAGTCAGGAGTGGAGAAGTCAGAGTTCCTGCAGGTTACTCGAGTTCAGGCATGTCCGCCCCGTAGCCTGCGGGCCACACATGGCCCAGAACAGCTGGTCATGCGGCCCCACACAATCTTTTAACACCATGTGTTTTTTAGTCTTTATTTTCTTTGACTCCATGCGTAGTTCCCTTTGAAGTTCGCCATCACGCCTCATTCGTGACATGGTTTTTCGGCAGTGTGTACATTTGCGAGCAGCCGTGTTCAGTGGTAAAGCACGTGAAGAACAAAATCTGAACACACCTTTCTAAAGAGCACCTTGAGAACTCACTAAGAATTGCGGCCACTTCCGTCAAACCAGACGCTGATAGATTAGTTTTACAAAAATAAGGTCAAGTTTCCCACTAGTTTTGTATTGTTCTCATTTTTCTAAATTTCATAATAAATTTTTTTTTTAAGTCTTATGTATAGACACTAACTATATGATATAGTTTATGTGTGGCCCAGACAGATTCCTTTTTATTCAATATGGTTCAGGGAAGCCAGAAGGTCGGACACCCCTGCTGTAGTTAACTTAGACTCGAAAGCAAGGCTACAAACATCCGGCTGCCCTCACTATTGATGTTCAGTGAAAATTCTGCTGCACAGGCCTCTGACATGCTTTTGTTACAGCAGTGCTGATTTTGTCTCTTCTGTGTGTGGGGCAGCGTGCCAGGGACCGTGGGAGCTACGGAGACTTAGCTGAACGTAGATATCACCATAGGGTGCTTACAATTTAATTGGAAAGGTAGTAACAAAAACAGCACAGCAGACCAGCATGGGGACACCATCTTAAAGGTGCAGGTAACATGCGTGAGCACTCAGAGAGGCAGAGGTTACTTTCAGGTAAGAGAATCTTGGACGAAACGGCGCTTGAGCTCGGTCGGAGGTGGAGGGAGGAGAAACACCCTGTTTCCTATTAGTGTCGTTGGAGGAGACAGTGTGAACAGAGGTGAGGGGAAGGAAATAGATCTGTGCTGGAAAGAAGGTCCAGGCCGCGCCCATCTTGATTTTCAGTAACCTGTGGTAAAACGATGCTGATGGTGGTGATAACGGTAGTGACCATTTGTTGGGCATAACGCCACGGCCAAGCACTGGGCAAGGTGTTTTATCCTTGTCATGGCATTCCACCTACTGACCGTGTCGGTGATGTAGTATCTTCTCTATTTGGGAGATGAAGAAAAAGCTACACGGAAAATGACTGCCACAATTTTAAGCACAGGACTGGTTGGCGCTAAAGCCTGTGTTTTGTTTTGTCTTTCTGATACGCCTGCCTGCCTGCCTCTTGGGAATCTCAAGTGAGTGACAGATAATAAGACACATATGAAAGGGGCCGCCCCAAAGACCAGCGTTCTTTTTCTTTTCTTTGTGAGAGTAGGCCCCTTCGGAGTCCAGACTTCCCCTGCTAGGTAAGTGTTCTAGGAACCCTTTGGCATCAGTGGACCAGTGGGTGCCCTTGGGAGAGGCTGTGTTCCGCCTCAGTGAGTTTTTTGGAGACGTTTGCTCATTTCATAATGGGTGATTTACAAGCACACCTGCCCACACCGCACTGAGTGTTCAGCAGTTTTTGACCCAAGGCAGCATGACCCCTGTGCCCCAGCCTCCCAGTTCACCCGATCTCATCCTGAGTGACTTTAGCTTTGTTTTCCCGGCTGGAAAAAGTCCTCAAAGGGAAACATTTTGCTGATGTGGAAGAGGTGAAAGAAAAAACTGCAGAAGCACTAAAGGACATCAAAGTCGATGAGTTAAAAAACTGTTTTGAAGACTACCAAAACCCTAACTTCAGCAGAACCCACAAAAGAAAAAAAAGGAAAGAAAGAGAAAAAACTTTTGAGCAGTTGAAAAAGCATCTCGATAGGTGTATTGTGTCGAATGGAGAGGACGTTCAAGGTAACGGAAGTTCAAACATGTAAGAATAGATACACAGTTTTTTATAGCTCGATTCTGGTTTTGGGGGGATTCCCCTTCATATATCCTGCCATCTTAAGAATAGAAATTGATACAAATTAGGACATTCTTCATTCTCACTTCTGCATTATTATTCTTTTTGAGTTGGAGTCTCTGTCACCCAGGCTGGAGGGCAGTGGCACAATCACGGCTACTGCAGCCTTGACCTGCTGGGCTCAAGTTCCACCTCAGCCTCCTGAGCAGCTGGAACTACAGGCGTACCCCACCAGCTGATTTTTTGATTGATCGTAGAAACGAGGGCTTGCCAATTTGCCCAGACTGGTGTTGAACTCCTGGACTCAGGCAGTCCTCTTGGCTCCACCTCCCAAAGTGCTAGGATTATAGGTGTGAGCCACCTTGCCTGGCCAACTTTTGCATTATTTTATTTTATGTTTTTGAGTTGGAGTCTCACTCTGTTGCTCAAGCTGGAGTGCAGTGACACACTCATGGCCACCCCAGCATTGACCTGCTGGGCTCCGGTGATCCTTCCGCCTCAGCCATCCAAGTAGCCAGAACTACAGGTGTGTGCTACCACGCCTGGCTAATTTTTGACTTACTGTAGAGATGAGGTCTCGCCAAGTTGCCCAGTCTGGTCTCGAACCCATGGGCTCAGGCAATCCACTCGCCTTGGCCTCCCAAAGTGTTGGGATTACAGATTAAGCCACCAAGTCCGGCCTATGTTATTTTTAATTAACAGGTGTTTCCCAGAAGCCCCTGATAAAAACATATTTTTTTGCCTTTGGCCAAGACTGCTTCCAGGTAGCTTGCTAAGTGAGTATGCGACCAGTGCGTAATTGGGTGGTCTGAGGCAGCACGCATTCTGGCTGTAGTAGCTGGAGAACCACATCTACGAGCTTTGACCTTGTGCCTTTTCAGTGTCAGAGAAATGGTCCTCTGTATAAATCAAATTTGACTCTTAGGGTCTTTTGTGTCCTGGTCCTGCTCACTTCACTTCACTTTGAGTTTATCTTCAAATCTGTAAAATGGCAGTAAAAATACTTCTCGATCACCGTCAGGGCTTACTGTGGGATAAAGTAAAATAAATGCATGTGGAATACTTCATAAACTATTCCCCACTCGATCAATACTGTTTTTATAATCACGGTCTTGTGAGATGCTGACATCCTCAGAGGCGCCTTCTGATGGCAGGGGTCTTTGTTCCTTCACTTGAGTGGCTTCAGGTGGCTTCTGCTAGCTTTTGTCTCCTTGATTTCTGACAGATTCAACTGTCACATCTTGGTGTTGGCAATATGCCCGCCTCTAATGGCCCACGCCTCCCCAATTTGCTGCTTTTAACAAGCAGTCAACTAGGAAACCACATAATAGAACTTGTTAGCAACTTGTCTAAAATTAAAGTCATTTTGTTCTTTTACAAGGGGTGAGAAATGGTTTCTAATCTCAGTTGGTTCAAAATTTTTTATATTTTTGTAAATGTAGGCTTCTTAAAACATTGTGGAAGTTAATAATGCATGCGTTTTATCTTTCAAGTCATGCAAATGCATGTAAAACAAAAAAATACCCTGACCCTCTCCCTTTCCAATACCTCCCAAGAAATAACTGCTATTAACTGGCGTGAATATATACGAGACAAGCATATACCTGACGTTCTGTGTGTTTTTTAAACTGAACTACAAATTGATATTTTTGTGTGTGTGTTGTTGTTGTTTTTGAGTTGGGGTCTCACTGTCACCCTGTCACTCAGGCTGGAGTGCAGTGGCATGCTCACAGCCACCGCAGCCTCGACCTGTTGGGCTCAGTTGATCCGTCTGCCTCAGCCTTCCAAGTAACTGGAGCTACAAGCACATGCCACCATGCCCAGCTAATTCTTTGATTTAGTATAGAAACGAGGTCTCACCATGTTGCCCAGGCTGGTCTCGAACCCCAGGACTCAAGTAGCCCTTGCACCTCTGCCTCCCAAAGTGTTGGGATGACAGGCACGAGCCACCATCTATGTGCTTTTTAAACTGAACTGTGAATTACTGATTTTGTGTGTCTTACCCGACACTACTGCCTCAGGGTTCCTGTGGGTCAGGAGCGCGGTGTTGGCCCGGCAGGGGTCAGCTCTGAGGCTGCCATCCTGAAGGTTAACCGGGGTTGCAGGCTTCCCTTCTCAAGGCCTCGCTCACCAGGCTGGCTATGGGCCGGAGGCCTCGGTTCCCACATGAGGTCCCATGGGATGGCTTGAGGGTCTTCACAGCATGGTGGTGGGCTTCCCCAGGAGGGAGAGACTGTAGACGACTGGGGGACGCTCCGTTGCCATAAGTGTACCTCAGCCATATTCTTTGTTAAAAGAGTCTCTAAGTTAGGTCTGCCTACTAGAGAAGAGGAATGAGGCTTTACCTTTTGATGAGCGTGTCAAAGAATAGATGCGTGTATTTTAAAACCACCGCAGTACTTGTGGTTTTGTCTCCTCCGTTCTCATGTCTGCGTCATGTTCCATTGTATGGTTAGACCATAACTGCCCCGGTTAGTGGATATTTTCGCTCTTCTAAACAGTCCTGCAGGGAACACGCGTATGTACTTTTAGCAGCTTAGGCTAAGTTTTCGCCAGGTTCCCAGAAAGGGGATTGTTGGGTTCTGAGGGCCCAAAGGGACAGATCTCTTACACTAAGCATGACCGTGTGCAAACATGTTCGCCTTTCAGCTGAGTTCTGGGTTGATTGTTGGAAAGGTATTGGAGTTAATCGCTGCATGTCATCAAAGTCACGGAAACATAAACCATCTTAAAACACAGCTCTTAGAATACAAAGTCAAAATACCGTGACAAGTGAATGAAATGTGTAAATGTAGTGGGAGTGCAGAAAACAAATAACCCAAAATATATTTTGCATGATGCTGGTTATATAACGTTTAAATGATTGAAAACAATATTATGTTCGAGATAGTATTGGAGAGTGATAGCCCTGCATTCTGGTAGCCTGGTAGTAGTGGTTGTCTTTTTTTTTTTGGAGTTGGAGTCTCACTCTCTCACCCAGGCTGAAGTGTAGTGGCACACTCATGGCCACCCCAGCCTCGACCTGCTGAACTCTGGCGATCCTTCCACCTCAGCCTTCCAAACACCCGGAACCACAGGCACATGCCACCACACCTGGCTAATTTTTTATGTATCATAGAGACAAGATCTCACCAAGTTGCCCTGGCTGGTCTCGAACCCATGGGCTCAGGCAGTCCACTCGCCTCAGCCTCCCAAAGTGCTGGGATGACAGGCTGAGCCACCGAGCCCAGCCAGTGGTTCTTCTAAGAGGAGTGCCACTGAGGAGGGTTTTCGTAGTTGACGTTTTAGTTCTTAATCAGGACGGTGAGAGCACAGGCGTGTGACTTATCCTTTGCACCTTTTCGTATGTCGTCTGTGTCGCCTAATCAGAACGATGAGAGAGAGGCTCTTGATGTTAAATGCGTAAAAATCGGAGCGGCTTTCCTTTTCCCTTCGCCACGTGTGATGAAGTGTGTGCGTCCACTGATGGCGAGCCAGAGCAGCGAAAGGAGTTGGTGGTGAAGCGAGGAGCTGAGTGGCCCCCGCAACTGATGCCAAGTGTGGTCCCCTTGAGAAGCCGGGTGGCCCGGCCCCAGGAAACCAAAAGCCAGCGGGTGACAGAGCTCCAGGCTCAGCCCTGAGGAGTCCAGAGACCTGCATTAGGGTGTCTTCACCACCCTGTCCTTAACCTCGGAGCACTTAACCTTCTGGATCAGGTGTCTCTGCTGTAAACTGGGGGGAGTAAACCCACCTCTCAGTGCTGTTATAGACAGATCATGGGAAGTTTTTTGAAAATTGAAAACATGAAAAGCACCCAGCACAGTGACTACACACAGCTCACGTCCAGTGTTTTTGTCCTTTTTGCACAGATTACTGTCACCTTCAGTCTGGTGCCGTTTCTGACATTCAACGAGGGCGAGTTCTTAGTCTTTGCAGAGTTTGCGTTTTTCCTTTGTCTTGGAAGAAAAGATGTTCACTATTAAATATCAAATGTTCCTGTGCCTTTGCACGATGAATCGAAATGATTTCCTGGTGGATGCTAAACTGTACAATTGTCATCTCTAGGGATTTCTTTTGTGCTGACATTTGAGCAGATGGTGGTTGTTTTTTTTTTTCTTTTTGCTGACTGAATATCTCTTTGTTGTGGCGCGCTGAGCTTGTTAATGACCAAATGCTTCTGTGGCAGCTGCATATGACACATGACACATGCTTAGTCTCCACGTTGAGCCCACGAGTCTTCCGTAACTGAGTGGCAGCACCAACTGCATGGCCTTTCAGGGTTGCAAATACAGCTTCATGATGCTATGTTCAAAGTATTTCAGACATGTTTTCCCACACATTTTAGCCCTGCTGTGGCAATGGAATGATTTTTTTAGAGTATGAGAGGTCATTGTTGTTGTTATTATTATCATTATTGTTATTCTCAGTCAGCATCTCACTGTATTGCCCAGGCAAAAATACAGTGCAGTGACATGATCATGGCTCACCGCAGCCTCAACCTCCTGGGCTCAGGCATCCTTCTACCTCAGCCTCCCAAGTAGCTGGGGCTACAAGTGTGTGTTACCACATCCGGCTAATTTTTAAAAAAAATTTTGTAGAGACAAGGTCTCACTGTGTTGTCCAGGCTGGTCTTGAACTCCTGGGCTCAAGCAATCCTTTTCCTTGGCCTCCCTAAATGCTGGGATTACGAATATGAGCCACTGCATGCAGCCCATTATTGTTTTATGTGGGTTTTACAATGGAGACCGACTGGTGTTTCTTATCTGCCAGTTTATAGAACACGGAACATCGGGAGTATTTGGTGCACACCCAGCTGAGGTGTATAAAATCCTTGGAGGAATTCTGAAAGCATGTCTATGTCATTTTTTCTACCTAAATCTGTCTATGCACCAGTTGTATCCTTAGCCAGCACCGCATTACAGGTTGACTTTAGAGCAGTGACACTTGCATTCACTTGCCCAGGCCCTCTGGACTTTGTGGCCTGATGGGGGTGATGTGCAGAGACTCTGGAGCCAAAGTGCCCAAGCACAAATCTGGGCTCCTCTCCTTACAGGCTTGTGACCCCGAGCAAGTTCTTCAGCATCTCTGTACCTTCGTTTCATCTGTAACATGGGGATGACGTCATCTGCCTCCTGGTTTCTCATCAAAGTGACTAGTGTTTATGAAACAGGTAGAACAGGGTTTGCTCTGAGCAGGTGCAGAATGAGTGCTGTTTAAGTATTCATTAAGTAAGTGCTGCTGGGACAGTCTGACTGTCCCAGCAGACACCCAGCGAGCACAGGACTTAGGCTTGTGCGCTCGTTCCAGGTCAGATTCATGTCTCAACAGGAGAGAACGTTCTTTCATTTAAGGGAGCAATACAAGCTGGTAAGGATAGGGAGGAATATAAAGCCCTAACAGTGATGCCTGCCCTTTGACCAGGGGTCAAGGGAGCCTGTCACTGAAGTCTGTAAGTGTCACCTCTCAGGGCAGGCAGCCAGCTAGACGGGGGTAGAGGAGGCAGGCTTTTTCTGAGATGGAGTGTCTTCATGCATACATGATGATGCATATATTTGTGCATATTTCTACGTAAAAGTCACTGTTTTTCATTACCTTCCAATGTATTTTTCTCAGTTTCTGCCAAAAGCATTTTGGCCTCGGGATGTAACTGGGGTGAAAAACAAAAATTCTCAGAGTTGCTTCAAGTTTCTTCCCAGCATTAATATTTCAAGGCTTAAGACAAGGGAGAAATAGTTCATTCTCTACGTAATCCAGAAAAGCTATTCCAAGCCAAGAAATGTTGAAGAGCTCATGATAGGATTGATAGTGTTACCAGCTAAAAACGCAAGGAGAACTGCCCCCAATCTTAACAGTAAATTCTTCTGATCTACATTAATAATTGCTGTTTAGGGAGTTTAGGGGGCTGAGAACTGATGGAGGAGACTCCTAATTCTGTTGCCAGAGGAGCATTTAAAACTCTGCTCCCTGGAGGTGAGAGGATTGCATGAGCCTAGGGGTTCGAGACCAGCCTGGGCAACTTGGTGAGACCTCGTCTCTGCCATGAAAATTAAAACATTAGGCTGGCATGGTGGTGTGCCCCTGTTGTTCCAGCTACGTGGAATGACGAGGCAGGAGGATTGCCTGAGCCCAGTAGGTCGAGGCTGCCCCTGCACTCTAGCCTGGGCAACAGAGTAAGACGCGAACTCCAACACAAAACAAAAGACTTGAACATATAAAACTCTGCGCCCCTAACCCCCATATCCCAGCCTTGAAGAGGCTGTACGCAAGGGACATGATGAACACTGGTTGGATCATTGAAGTTGGTTGCTAAAAGTACTTATTCAGGACACGAGGAAACATGACCCTTAATAAATTGAAAGCCTATTGGCAAATGTTTCTAGCCTCCAAAAAAGAACAAGGAAAAAAGTGTGTTCAGTCAGTTTATATAGGAGAACATTTAGCCTGCTTCTGATTGGGGGGCAATTCTGTTGACCTTTTGAATCTTTGAATGTAACAGAAGTTGCTGTTTTTCTCTCCTGTGTCCCAAGAAGTTTATGTTCCCAGATTTACAGAGCACTTCCATTGTTGCTCAGGACTCTGGGGTAGGTCATCTTGAAATGACCTCCATGACCTTCAACTTCGTATAATTCCCTCCCCTGTGAATCCCTTTTGCCATGTCAAAAGGAATTTTGCAGATGTAATTAAGGTTACTAATCATTTGACTTTAAGGTAAAGAGATTACCCAAAAGGGCCTCCTTTTTAAAATTGATTTTTAATATTATCTTTTGAGTTGGGGTCTTACTCTGCTGCCCACACTGAAGTGTAGTGGCACAATCACTACAGCCTTGATCTCCTGGTCTCAGGCGATCCTTCTGCCTCAGCCTCCCTAGTAGCTGGAACTATAGGTGCACGCCACCACTCCTGGCTAATCTTTTAATTTTTTTTTTGTAGAGACGAGATCTTGCTATATTGTCCAGGCTGGTCTTGAACTCCTGGCCTCAAGCAGTCCTCCCACCTCAGCCTCCCGAAGTGCTGGGATTATAGGCATAAGCCACTGTGCCCAGTTTATGAGCCCCTTAAAAGCAAAGTTTTCTCTGGCTGGTGGCAGAAGGGGAGGTGATGGAGGTTTGAAGCTCAAGAAGGACTGGACAGGCTGTTGCTGACTTTGAAGACGAAGGGGGTCATGTGAGAAGCCTTTTAATTAAATTAAGTCCCACCTAATGACTTTTGTTTTTGTTGCATTTGCTTTTGGGGTTTTATTCATAAATTCACTGCCTAGACTGTTGTCCAGAAGAGTTTTTCCTAGATTTTCGTCTAGAGTTTTTATGGTTTCAGGTCTGACATTTAAGTCTTTAATCCATCTTGAGTTAAGTTTTATATATGGGGAGACATAGGGATCAAGTTTCGTTTTTCTGCATGTTGCTATCCAGTTTTCCAAGCACCATTGGTTGTTGGTGTGTCTTTTCCTGGCTTTGGTATCAGGATGATACTGGCTTTGTAGAATGTGTTAAGGAGAATTTCCTCCTCTTCAATCTTATGGAATGTGGAATAGGGTTTCTATTTCTAACTCCTTTCCCCAGTTGTGTGTTTTTGTCTGCTTTGTAAAAGATCAGGTGGTTGTAGGTATTTGGGTTTATTTCTGGATTCTCTGTTCTGTTCCATTGGTCCATGTGTCTGCTCTTATACCAGTACCATGCTGTTTTGGTTACTACAGCCTTGTTATTTGAAGTCAGGTAATGTGATTCCCCCAGCTTTGTTCTTTTTGCTTAGGATTTCTTTGGCTATTCTGGCTCTATTCTGGCCATTTTAACAATGTTGATTCTTCCAATCCATGAATATGGGATGTTTCTCTTTTTTTGTCTCCTTTGCATTTTCTTTCATCAGTATTTTGTAGTTCTCTTTGTAGAGATTTTTCACCTCCTTGGTTAGATATATTCCTAGGAATTCTAGCTTTTTGACTACTATTGTAAATAGAGTTGTGTTCTTGACTTGATTCTCAGCTTGGTCACTATTGGTGTATAGCCACTGATTTGTGTGTGTTGGTTTTGTATCCTGAACTTTACTGAATTCATTTATCAAGTCCAGGAGTCTTTTGGAAGAGTCTTTAGAATTTTCTAGGTAAAGATCATATAGTCGGCATACAGAGATAGTTTGATTTCTCCTTTCTAGTTTGGATACCCTTTATTTTTTTTCTCATGTCTAATTGCTCTGGCTAGGACTTCCAGTGCTATACTAAATAGAAGTGATAAAAGTGGGCATGTTGCCTTCTTCTAGTTCTGAGTGGGAATGTGTTCAACTTTTCTCTATTCAGGATTGACATTGGCTGTAGATTTGTCATATATGACTTTTGTTCTTTTGAGGAATGTTCCCTTCTGTGCCTATTTTTCTGAGGGTTTTTACCTTGAAAGGATGCTGGATTTTATCAAATGTGTTTTCTACTTCTATTGAAATGATCATATGATTTTTGCTTTTAATGCTCTTTATGTGTTGAATCACATTTATTGACTTGTATATGTTGAACCATCTTTGCCTCCCTGGGATAACACCCACTTGATTGTGGTGAATTATTTTTTTATGTGCTGTGGAATTTGTTTTGCTGTTTTGTTGAGGATTTCACATCTATGTTCATCAGGGTTGTTGCTCTGTAGTTTTTTTTTGTTGTTGTTATTACGTCTTTTCCTGGCTTTGGTATCAGCATGATACTGGTTTCGTAGAATTAGTTAGGGAGCATTCCCTCCTCTTCAGTCTTATGGAATATGGAATAGCTTCCGTAAAGTTGGTATCAGTTCTTCTTTGAAAGTCTCGTGGAATTCGGCTGTGAGTCTTTCAGGTTCAGCCGTTTTGGGGCAGGGGGAGATTTGTAATTACTGTTTCAGTCTCGCTACTTGTTATTGGTCTGTTCAGGGTTTCTATTTCTAATTGATTTAAGGTTGAGAGGTTGTATCTTTCCAGGAATTTATTCGTTTCCTCTAAATTGTGTAGTATGTTTGTGTAGAGGTGCTCATAATGTCAAATGAAATTTTGCCTTTCCATCATATCAATTATAATGTCTCCATTTTTATTTCTTTTTTCTTTCTTTTCTTTTTTTTTTTTTTGAGTTGGAGTCTCCCTCTGTCGCACAGACTGGAATGCAGTGGCCGCTCCCGGCCACCGCAGCCTTGACCTGCTGGGCTCCGGCGATCCTCCCGCCTCAGCCTTCCAAGTAGCTGGAGCTACAGGCACGCGCTACCATGCTGGGCTGATTTTTTGATTTATTGTAGAGATGAGGGCTCGCCAAGTTGCCCAGGTGGGTCTCGAACCCACGGGCTCAGGCATCCATTCTTATTTCTGATTGAGCTAATTTGAATCTTCTCTTTGTTTCTCAGTTAATCTGGCAAGTTACCAATGTTGTTTATCTTCAAAGAACCAACTTCTTGTTCCTTTGATTCTTTGTTTTTTATTTCGATTCCATTTAGTTCTGCTCTGATCTTTATCATTTATTTTCCTCTGCTAGTTTCAGGTTTGATTTGTTCATGTTTTTCTGGTTACTTTAGGTGTGACACTAGGTTGACAGTAGGCAACCTTTTAGTCTTATTAGTGTAGGCTTTAAGCGCTATAAATATAAATTTTTCTCTGATCACAGCTTTGGCTGTGTCTCAGATGTTTGATGACTCGTTTCACTTTTGTCCTTCATTTTGAGGAATTTTTAAATTTCCATCTTGATGTCATTGTTGACCCCAGGATCATTCAGGAGCAGATTGCTTAACATCCTTGATTTTGCTTGGTTTTGTGAGTTCTTCTTTAGAGTTAATTTCTAGTTTTATTCCACTGTGGTCTGATTTTGATTTTTTAATATGATTTTGATGTTTTTAAATTTAACAAAACTTGACTTGTAGCCTCTCATGGGGTCTGTCTGAACATTTCATGTGCTGATGAGAAAAATGTATATTCTGTAGTTTTGGGGTAGGACGTTCTGTGGGTGTTTGTTAGTTCCGTTTGCTCTAGGGTCTACTCAGTGCTTCTTTGTTGACTTTTTGCCTTGATGATCTGTCTATTGCTGTCAGCTGAGTGTTGAAATCTCCCACTATTATTGTATTGCTGTCTACCTCTGTTTTACAGGTCTAGTAGAATTTGTCTTATAAAGCTGGGGTCTCTGGTGTTAGGTGCCTATATGTTTAAAATTGTTACGTCTTCTCACTGAATTGATCCCTTTATCATTATATAATAGCCATCTTGGTGGGGTTTTTTTTTTTTAACTGTTGTTAATTAAAGTCTGTCATCATGCTGACTGTTATTTGGTTGCTTTATTTGTTTTCTGTATTGTGTTGGTGTTTCATAAGCCCTGTACGCTCTATGACTTCCAGCGTTTTTCTACTGATGTGTCTCATCCTTTTGTTTCAGTACATAGAGCTCCTTTGTGTATTTCTTGTAGAGCTGGTCTAGTGCTGACAAATTCTCTCAGCATTTGCTTGTCTGAGAAAGACTTCATTTCTCCTTCATATATGAATCTTATTTTTGGGGGATACAAAATCCTTGGCTGAATTCTGTGTGACAAGATTGAAGTTGGGACCCCAATCCCTTCTGGCTTGTAGGGTGTCTTCTGAGAAGTCTGCTGTTAGTCTGATAGATTTACCTTTGTAAGTTATTAATGCTTTTGCCTCATTGCTTTTAAAATTCTTTGCTTCACATTCATTTTACATAACCTGATAATTATATCCCTTCAGGATGACCTTCTTGCAATGAATCTTCTGGGAATTCTTGGGCTTTCTTGTATCTGAATGCTTAAATCTCTGGCAAGGCCACGGAAATTTTCCTCCATTATCCCCTCAAATAAGTTTTCAAAACCTGTTGTTTTCTCTTCTTTCTCAAGAACACTTACTATTCTTACGTTTGGATGTTTTACATAAGCCCGCATTTCTTGGAGACTTTGTATTATTCTCTTGACTCTTTTCTCTTTATTGTTGACTAACTGGGTTAATGTGAAATCCTTGTCTCTAAGTTCTGAGATCCTTTCTTCTACTTGTTCTAGTCTACTGTTAAAACTTTCTACTGCTTTTTGTACCTCCCTAGATGATTATTCCATTTTCAGAATTTCAACTTGGGTTTTGTTTTGTTTTTTTTTCCCCGTGATAAACCTTGAGAATTTTTCATTCACATCCTGAATAGTGTTTTTAATTTATTTATGTTGCCTTTCAACTTCCTCTTGAATCTCATTGAGTGATTTTATAACCAGTCTTTTGAATTCTATCTCTGGAATTTCGAAGACTTCATTTTGGTTGGGGTCCATTGCTGAAGAGTTAGAGGGGAATCTGTTTTTTCATGTTTTCAGAATTATTCTTCTGGCTCCTTTTCATTGGATGGATTATTTGTAATCATTTGAGGTTGGCAGGGGGCTGGCATAGGCACTGTAGACATTCCTTGGTTATATGGAGCCTTAGTGTGGTGAGTTTTTTAATTGCCAGCTATGGTGGTCCTGGGCTGGGTACCTACATAGGCTCAAGGCGTCCCTAGTAGGCCAGGGTGGCTTGGATAATGGTGTTACCTGAGGTCTGGGATCAGACCTTCCCAAAGCTGAGGTGTTATATCAGATGTGATGGGCTGTGCTATTGACTTCCAGCCAGGAAGTGGTGCTTGTGGGAGACAGCCAGCTGCGATGGTGGCTGTGGGTTTTCTCTTTGGTGTGTGTTGCTCCAAGGATGTGCCCAGCCAACCTAGGTTGTGGGCGGGGCTGTGGGGATTACCCAAGTTTTCCATCTGTTTTTTATTTCTGTTGGTTTGAAGTTGGTTTTAAGTTTTAAGTTTGTTTTAAGTTTTAAGTCACCAAAGCTGGAGTTCTATGGCACACTCAGGGCCAGCCCAGTGTCAACCTGCTGGGCTCCAGCGATCCTTCGGCCTCAGCCTTCCAAGTTGCTGGAACTACAGGTGCATGCTACCACACCCAGCTAATTTTTGATTTATTGCAGAGACAAGGTCTCACCAAGTTGCCCAGGTGGGTCTCGAACCCATGGGCTCAGGCAGTCCAGGCACCTCGGCCTCCCAAAGTGCTGGGATGACAAGCTGAGCCACCAAACCTGGCCTTCTGCCTGTTTTGAGCCTGCAAGGTGGAGGTGGCTGTGGGAGAGGGGCTACTCCAGCCGGGGAGGGGAGGAAGTCTCTAGCCACTGCGGTAATGCTGTTGCTCAGAGGAGACACAGAAGAGTTTACCTTGGGAGTAAACGGTTGCTATGGCAACAAGTCCCACTGGGCTTCCCAGCCTTGGCCTTAGGCAGTTTGCCTCTGAAAGCCAAGTGCAGCCAGCCTTGGCCTCCTGTGTTCTCAGGGTAGCCAGCCCCAGCCAGGAACGGCTTCTGCGGCATTTGCCCTCGGGGCCTGTCCCCTCCCAGACTGGCAAAAGAGCAGCCACCCACCAGGGTGGAGTTCCTGGGATATGGCAGGGGTTGCTGCTCAGGGCTTTTTCTCCTGCACCCTTCCCTATGGGTTTCGGTAGAGCGTGGTAGAGCGCGGTTGTGGCTAAGGCCGTTTCCCCTGAGGTCCTGGAGTCCCACAAGGTCAGGGGCCCTTCCAAGGCCATGGCAGAAGCTCAGAATTCCTGAAATCCCTTCATTCACCTTCCCACTGTGTCCGGAGGCCGCTCACGGTCTGTGCCACGATCCAGGCTAGAGTATGCCTGGTTCCAACCCGGGTTGATTGATTACTCTCTTCACTGTGCGGTTATCATCACTTCTGTGATGACTCATAAGGCTTGCTGCGGGTCCCATTCCTTTCTGGGTGCTCAGGAAACTCTCTTGGTGGGCTCCGTAGGAAACACTCTAGCGGCCTCTTGTCGGCCATGCCAGTCCTTGTCCTAGCCTGATCATCTTGAAGTCGCATATTTAGTCCATTTGCTTTTAGTACACCTTTAATGTGCCTTGAACGCATCTCGGTCCAGGACTTTTATGGAGCTTAATTTCTAGCCTCCCTACCCCTTCCCAGAGGTCGATAGGTGGGGCTGAAAGTTCCAGCGCTCTATCCCTTGATGGCCCCATCCTGGCTCACTTCATTTGCCAAAAACTCCGGTGTGAGCCTAAGGGGCACCTTGTGAATAAAAGACATTCTCCTCACTCAGGAAGTTCTGAGGGTTTTAGGAGCTCTGTGCTGGGAGCCAGGACAAAGACCAAATAGATTGTGCATTATTCTGCACGAGATATCTAATTTTTTTTTTGAGTTGGAGTCTCACTCTGTCGCCTAGACTGGAGTGCAGTGGCCGCTCCCGGCCACCGCAGCCTCGACCTGCTGGGCTCCGGCGATCCTTCCGCCTCAGCCTTCCAAGTAGCTGGAACTACAGGCGCGCGC
>CAUYQG010120656.1:0-14166 GCA_963574415.1 Tarsius wallacei | reverse complement strand
TTCTTATAGTTTGAGGTTTTATGTTTAGGTCTCTGATCCATTTAGAGTTGATTTTTGTGTATGGGGATAGGTAGGGGTCCTGTTTCAATCTTCTGCATGTGGTCAGCCAGTTTTCCCAACACTATTTACTGAATAGGTTCTCCTCTCCCCAGTGGTTGGTGGTGGAGGTTTTGTTGAAGATGAGCTGGTTGAGAAATGGAGGTTTTGCTTCTGGGATCTCTGTCCTGTTCCATTGGTCTATATGCATGCTCCTGTACCAATACCAGGCTGTTTTGATTATTGTAGCTTTATAATAAAGTTTAAAGTCTGGGAGTTTGATACCTCACGCTTTGTTTTTGTTTTTGTTTTTTTGCTGAGAATTGTTTTGGCTGTACATGGTTATTTATGTTTCTATATGAATTCCTGTATTGTTTCTGGGTCTGAGAAGAGTGCTGCTGGTAATTTAATGGGTATTGCGTTAAATCTGTAGATTGCTTTGAGTAGGATGGACATCTTAACAATGTTGATTCTTCCAGTCCATGAGCACAGAATATTTTTCCATTTGTTTGTGTCATCTTTGATTTCTTTGAGCAGTGTTTTGTAGTTTTCATTGTAAAGGTCTTTCACATTTCTGATTACGAAGATGCCAAGGTATTTCATTTTTTGTGTGGCTATTGTGAATGGGATTGTGCTTTTTATTTGGGTTTCTGTTTGTTTATTGTCAGTGTAAAGAAATGTGATTGTTTTTTGCCTATTTATTTTATATCCTGAGACTTTGCCCAAATCCTTTATCAGTGTAAGGAAGTTTTTGACAGATTCTCTTGGGTTTTCAAGGTATAGAATCATGTTGTCTGCAAAGAGGGATAACTTGATTTCCTCTTTTCCTATTTGAGTACCTCTGATTGTCTTCTCTTGTCTGATTGCTCTAGCTAGGACTTCCAAAACTATGTTGAAAAAGAAGGGTGAGAGTGGGCATCCTTGTCTCGTTTCAGTTTTCCAGGGAAGTGGTTCCAATTTCTGCAACCAGTATGTTGGCTGTGGGTTTCTCATAGATGGCTCTTACTATTTTGAGGTATGTTCCATCTATACCTAGATGTTTGAGGGTTTTTATCAAGAAGGGGTCCTGGATTTTATCAAAAGCTTTTTCCACAGCTAATGATATAATCATGTGGTTTTCGTTTTTACATCTGTTGATGTATTTAATTACATTTATACTCTTATGAATGTTGAAGCAGCCCTGCATCCTGGGGATGGAGCTTACTTGGTTGTGGCGGATGATTTTTGAGATATATTGTTTGATCCAGTTTGCTAGGATCTTTTTGAGAATTTTAGCATCTATGTGCATCAAGGATATTGGTCTGCAGTTCTCTTTCTTTGTTGAATCTTTACCCAGTTTGGGTCCCAATGTGACGTTAGCTTTATAAATTGATTTGGGGAGAGTTCCATCTTTCTCAATTCCTGGAATCCTTTTAATAGGATTGGTAGTAACAGTTCCTCCTTGTATGTTTGTAGAATTCTGCTGGAAAGCCATCTGCTCCACAGCTTTTTTTTTTTTTTTTGCAGGTCGTTTTTTTATGACATAGTCAATTTCCTGGGTTGTTTTGGTCTATTTAGGGTCTCAGTTTCTTCTTGTTTCAACCTGGGGGCGGGGGGTTGTATGATGCAAGAAAGTCTGCCATTTCATTTAGATTTTTGAGTTTGTATAAGTGTACATAGTGGTTTCTGATAATATTTTTATTTCTTGGAGTTCATTGTTACTTGATCTTTTGCATTTCTTATTGTGTTTCTTTGGGCTTTTTCTCTCTTTTTCTTGGTCAGTCTAGTTAGGGGTCCATCAATCTTGTTATTTAAAAGAACCAGTTTATTGTTTCATTGATTTTTATTGTATTATCTTTTTGTCTTCTATGTCCCAAATTTGGGCTTTTATTTTGGTGATCTGAATTCTTGTGCTGAAATTAAGGTTTTGGTGGTCTTGCTTTTCCAACTTCCTTAGGTGATTTGTTAGGCTGTTAACTTGTGATCTTTCCATTTTCTTCATATGTGTTCATAGTAATATGAATTCCCCTATTAGTACTGTTTTCATGGCATCCCAGAGGTTTTGGTAAGATGTTTCCTCATTTTCATTTGTTTCCAGGTATCTTTTAATCTTTGTTTTGATTTCCATGTTGACCCATGAGTTGCTTAGCATCATGCTGTTTAGTGTCCATTTCTTTCAAGGATGTGGTCGATCTTAGAGTACGTTCCATGTAGTGATGAGTGTAATGTATATTCTGTGGTCATTGGATAGAGTGTTCTGTAGGTATCAATTAAGTCCATTTGGTCAAGAGTCACATTTAGTTTCTGGATCTCCTTGTTGATTTTTTTGTCTTGATTGGGGTTGAGTGTTGGGTACTTAAGTCCCCAGTTATGATAGTGTTAGAGTCAATATCTTTTTTAAGTTTACCTAGAAGCTGCTTTATGAAAGTTTTAGCTCCTATGTTGGGTGCATATACATTTAGGATGGATATTTCTCGTTGATGGATTACACTTTTTTTCATTTTGTGGTGACGTTTCATATCTTTTTTAATTTTTGATAGCTTAAAAAGTATCTTGTCTGATATTAAGAACATAACTCCTGCTTTCTTTTGTTTTCCGTTTGCCAGAAATTTTGTCTTCCATTCTCTTACTTGAGTCTGTGAGTGTCCTTTCTGGTGACATGGGTCTCTTGGAGATAATATATTGTTGCCTCATGATATTTTATCCATTTTGCCATTCTATGTCTTTTCAGGGGTGCATTTAGTCCATTCACATTCAGGCTAATTAATGTGAGAGTTTATCCCTGTCATGATGTTCTTATAGCATTTGTTGTTGTTGCTGCTATTTGTTTGTTGTCTTTCTTTTTATTTTTGGGTTGATTCATGTGTGTTTTCAATCTTTTTCCTGCTTTCTTGTGAATGTGTTGTCATTCTTTTTCTTCTTTCTTCTGTGTTTAATACTTTCTTAAGTGTTTCTTATAGAGCTAGTCTGGAGGCAGCATATGCTCTTAGGCATTGAATGTATGGGAGAGGTTTTATATCTTCATCACTTATGAAGTTTGTCTTAGATGGCTAGGTAATTCTTGGTTGAAATTGTTTATCTTTGAGAACTTTGAAGATTGGACTCCAGGCTCTCCTAGCCTGAAGTGTTTCTGTAGATAAGTCTGCTGCTATTCTCATTGGTCTTCCCTGGTAGGTTGTCTGACCATTTTCTCTTGCTGCCTTCAGGATTTTTTCTTTTATACCTACTTTGTGTAGGTGAATTACTATGTGTCTAGGAGTTGGTCTTCTCATTTGTTGTCTTGCAGGAGTTCTCTGAATCTCTTGTGTTTGAATGGTCATGTCACTGATGAGATGAGGAAAGTTTTCTTGGATAATTTTATGGAATGTTTGTTCCAGGGTGGTCTCTGTCTTTCTATCTAATACCAATTAATCTTAGATTTGACCTCTTGAAATAATCATTCATCTCTGAAGATTTTTTTTCTGTCTTTTTAAGCTTCTTTTCTATGTTTTTAAAAGTTTGGGTTCATTCCATATTTTGGTCCTTAAGCTCTGAGATTCTTTCTTCTGTTTGACAAGTCTGCTTTCCATGCTTATCAGTTTGTTATTTATTTCATTCACTGTATTCTTTTTTGCCATTATCTTTGTCAACTCTTTCATTCTTTCCTCTTTTCTCTCTTCAATTCTATTTATTCTCTCTATTAATGCCTTGATATCTGAATTTGTGGTTTGAGACCAGTCATTCTAGAGGTTCTTCATTGTTTGCTTTCCGAAGTCTGTATTTTCAACGTCTGATCTCCCAGTGGTCTGTGTGAGACCCATATTCTTCATTCATGTAGATCCCCTCCCCCCTTTTTTTACCTTTTCTTTAATTCTGTTGTTCAGGGATGCAGGGGGTAATTTTTACTTCTGTTTGTTCAAACTCGTATTCTTCTTTATGTGGGTTCTCTGGCTTTGTCCAGATATAATCGACCCTTCTCTCACAGTAGTCCCTGGGGTGGCTGATGCACGATAAGAGCAACTCTTGGCTAAAAATAGCTCAAATAAATCAATAATTTGAGCAAAAGAATATTAGAAAAAGATAACCAGCTGGACTGTGGGTGGGAGACTGGACTGTGGGTGGGAGGCTGTACTTTTTGCAGTTTTGAGATTTAATTGAGGGGGTGCTGTGATTCAGAAACTATCTGCAGATCCCAGTATCCACTGACAGGTGTGTATGCCCCCTGGAATCCACTTCCCACTGCCGTGCAATCTATCCATGCAGTGGGGGTATAGGCTTGCCCCCATCCATTTGAAAGCAAAATAGGTTAGAAAAAGGAAAAGAATTGAAAAAGGGAGGGAGTTGAGAAGAAGGTGGAGAGAGAGAAGAAGAGGGAAAACAGAGAGCTGTATCAACTAACAAGTGAAAAGAGACACAAAGACAGAAAAGATAAAAGAAAAAAAAAATAAGACAATCATACCAACACACAAACCAACAAAAACCTCCCTATGATTTACTCTCCCTCAAAAATAACTCATACACAAACAGGAATTCTAAAAAAAAAAAACCAATAAAATAACAGAAACAATGCAAGTACGATACTGTAATCAAAAACAGAAAGAAAGAGAGATGAGGAAAAGAAAAAAACATAAAACTAAAACAAAAAACAAATAAAAAATCCAAACAAACAAAAACACAACTCACTCTGAGGCAGCTCCTGTAACTTCAACTTCCTTTCAACTCTGGTCTCAAGCCCCTCCCCTCTGCTTTCAGAGCTGCCTGAAAGAGTTGCTCTTATTGTGGATCAGCTGCCCCAGGGACTACTGTGAGAGAAGGGTGGATTATATCTGGACTCACCTGGCCGGCCACTGTCATTTCTCCCACTCAGATCTGAGGCATCTGTGCTTGTACTAGCATGGGGGTGGGGAGTCTGCCTCTCTGAGTTTGATGAGACAACCTGTAGTTCCCATGTTGGAGGCTGGGTAGAGCTTAGTGGGACAATGCAGGTCTCTTCCTGGTCCCGGGACCGGGAAAATGGCTCCCGCAGACTTTTCCTCACTGGTGGTGGAGCTCCTCTTCAGCTCTCCCTGATTGTTCTCTCCACAGATGGGGGGCCGGGGCACGCCACTTTCCTGTCACAGGTGATGGTTCGGGCCGAGCTCCAGGTGATGAGGATCGGCTGTATTTGGCAGGTTTTTCTCAGGAAAGCCCGGAGAACAGCAGATGATCCTGTGCGTGCCCCTGGCTCCAATCTCAGGGTGGTGGTTGGTTGCAGTCACCTCTAGAGGAGAGTCCCCGGTGCATGAACCCGAGTCTTCCCTCAGACAGACTTTCACCCACCTACCAGCATGCACCCATTCACGCAGAGAGTCTTTTCCTTGATATTAAAAAAAAAAGTCATTGGCTTTAATTTCAAGTAATGTGTTAAATATATAGTGGTCCTCTCTCCCACCCCCAAGTCTAGAAAAATTATCAGCATTTTTTTTCTTCCTGGTTGTATCTTTTTCTAATATTCTTTTGCTCAAATTATTGATTTATTTGAGCTATTTTTAGCCTCCTTTTAATAGGTTCCTGGCAGTAGTGTTCTTAAGTTCACTAAAATCCTGACACAGACTCTTTTTTTCTTGCTGTCACTTTCCTCAGTTTTCTTTATTTCAAGATCTTTCTCTTTTTTTGGGGGGGGGGTTTACTCCATATAGATATGTCTCACACTCCAAAGTTACCCTCTGAAAACAAATTATAGCAAGTAATAGTGGTTGTCTCCAACAACAGTTTTCATCTTTCTTGCAATAGATCCCTTCTGTTTTGGGTTCAGTAATGTACATGACACACGGGTTTTGAATCTTGTGTGGTCTAAGACTTCACTGGTCATGAAAAATCCCATTTCTAACTTTCTAGGTTTTTGTCTTTAGTTGAGTATATGAGTCAGTTATAGTCAATGAGAAATAATAGGAAGTTAGCTAAGCACTTCTGAGAAGTACTTTCCTCTGGATGCATAGATTACAAACCACTTTTTTTCCTCATTTTCTTCCTTACTGCTTTGGATTAGCTTTGGATTTTGTCTATGAAGACAGTATGATTGGACATAGAGCACCCATCTTGAGGCTGTTAAACTGCATTTACTTTAATGAAGTAAACTGATAAGCTGAAAAGAATGCCAACTCAATGTTTAATTACCAGAGTTGCTATTAGTCAATAATAATAATAAATGTCTTCATTTATTGAGTACTTTCCATTCCAGTATTTTCAAATAAAGATAGTGTCGTATATCTGTAGATACTATGTATAAGAAAAAGACATCTTTACAGGGTATTCTGTTATGTACTAATTGTCACACCAACATTTTCTTCAACAGAACAACTTAACTTTTTTCTTTATTTGTCTCTTGTAGATTATGCCCAGTAGGTTGTCATTAAACAAACAAACAGAAAAAGGTCACTTTTAGTAACTGATAAATTCCCTTCTCTGAGACTTTTAATGTACACCATTTTCTCTCTCCATAAATAATATTTCATTTGATTATAGACTTGCTTGTTCAGTGTTTATTATACATGATTTTAAATTGGAAAAAGGCAGGGTCTATTTTTTTCCAGTGGTTCATTCAAAGGGCTTTGCATAGCACTAGATTCTAGAAAGGGCCCTCTAAGCACATATGGAATAAATGGCTGAAAGAATGAATAATTAGTCTAGTGTTTTCATGAGTTGCTGTAGAGAGATCAGCACTTAGTAGAAAGACTTCTTATAAGGAATGCCATTTGAACCATCTTGCATGTTCATAAGAGTTCACCACGCAGAAGAAATGAGGAAAGTTTCTTCAGATATCACATGTTCCCTATTTCTGAACATCAATTGTGAAGAAATTTAAAATGAGTAATTGTACTACATGATTATTTGAGTACTTTCCATTCCAGTATTTTCAAATAAAGATAGTGTTGTATGTCTGTAGATAATATGTATAAGAAAAAGTCCTCTAAATATGCATCCAGTATATATGGAGACCAAAATTTTATAAGAAATAGTGAGGAGAGATTTAAATTGCTGAAAATGAGACAACATGAAAGTAATTTGTTTACCTTACATTTTACAACATTTATGTTATAATTACAACTTTTGGAAGGTACAACATAAAATGCTAGTCTCAAGATTTTTAATTGTATATGATTATGTTAAAGAGAGCCATTTTCACAAAAATATTTGAGGATTTTACTGATTTCTCCAAAAACCTTTTAAAATCACTAATTAATATAAAAATAATCTTTTTACAAGCACCTTGTGTTGAGGATGGGTATAAGCATAGCAGGAGAGATTTGAGGAAGGATTAATTTCATAAGTAGTCAGTTCACTAGTGAATATTTTATTGTATGAAAAATCTTACTTCTCTACACAAAGTCACAAAAATAATGACTTAGATAATACATAGTAGAATAATGAGACTTCCTTGTACTTTATTGAGTTTGGAATTCATAATTGATGATATGGATAGATAATCCAAATTCATGATTAAGTTTTCTCTGATAACAAAAGCCATTTTTCAAATTTTATTTCCTTTACAGAGCGCACTCTTCTGATTCCTGTTTTCAGTACTTTATACAGGGTCATTAACACGAGTGTACCAGAGGAAGATGAAGAGAAAATATTTATACATAGAAAAATGGAATAAGATTTCAAGTATTAAAAATAAATTCCTGTATCCTGGATCTTAATCGTATGAGTGAGAACCCCCTTATTTTGAGTTACATGTGAGAACTAGTGTGCTATATTAAGATCTACCCTTTTAAAGACAGGTTTAAGAAGTATATAGGACAGGGCTCAACCTTGGGAGTCAGCGTTCTTATAATATCAGTTGAGAGGTTGCTAATCTTGGACAAAAAAGGAATTTGTTAACAGGTTGGACTACACTTCTAAATACTTGTTCCATCTTTTGAAAGTTTGGTGACCTTTCAAACATGAGCAAACTATATAATTTTTCTGAATCTCGGGGATTTATACATTTGAAAACTTAGGCCTAGTTTGGAGATTTTATTGGAGGGATAAAAAGCAAATGATCACAAATTATCAAGTATGTAATTTGTGCTCAGTAAATAGCAACTAGAAATTTTATTGACATTTACCTGCTTTTCTCAAATTAAATTTAAAATAAAATTCTGCTGTGAAATCAACTTACTACTCCTTAACACCCATGGTCCCGATTCCAGCTCACTTTTAGAACAGTTCATGCTATAGCCAGGAAATAGGTATCCTGGGTTAGATAGCCTCTCTTTCCCCACTTTTATGCAAAATAATAGTGTTTTTCAGCTCCTGTTAAAGATTTACTGATCCCTATATCACTTGCTTTGATTTCTGACCCTAGCTCTCCTTGCCTGAGTACCTGATTGCTATAATTTCTCTTCGTTCCTATTTGGCATTCTTTTCAGATGCTCTTATAATTTCTAGCTCTTGATCTTAATCTGGTTTCAACATTACTTTGCTTGTAAATTTATTAAATATTAAAATAACTTGATTCTTCTCACAATCCTGGTCCAATTTTCCCTGTAACTATAAAACACTAATGCAGTGTACAATCCCTCCCTTCAATTTTAGGAAAGTCACATATTTTTAGTCCTTGTTACTTTTTGTTGAAACACCAGGCATACCAAAAGAAAGTATACACATTGTAAGAGATGTTATCTATGTATTACTTTTAGTTCACCATAATCAGAAGTGTCTGGACGCTGATGGTAACCACTTTGAGCACCTCTTGTAATTGCAGAAGTCAAATGTATTCACCTTGTATCCAACTTTTGTTATTGGTATATATTGAGTATTGCAATTTTCATAGTTTTTCCTACGTGAAATGTGTATGCATTTTTTGACACTCTGAAGTTAATATCCAATAACTTAGTAAAATGGTGAGATAAGAGAATGGTGCTTTAAAAACTGTAAGCTTTATTATTGTTATGAATTTGATTTGTATTAGCATGACCATTGTTAATGGCCAACTTGGTGCTGATCCCTCGTGTTGTTTGGTTCATTAAGATTTGCTACTTTTGCCAACTTACTTTAGAAATGAATGTTTAGCCATCTGCTAGGCAATTACAACTTAGCTGCATTGCTACTTTCCTTCATCCTTTTAGGCAACTGAGTTCCTGAAAAAAATAGATGGCAATATATTTCATGCCAGCAAATAAATAAATAATTTCTCCCAAATAAATAATACCCTAAAATATAATATAGTTAATGGTATTTTAGCTAAAATATGTCCACTAATATTTATATGAATACTTAAAATAATAAGTAGAAATAACAAGTAATTATAATAATAACACAAATAATGATTTATAACATATTGTTTATTTTCAATGACAGTTCAAAGGCTATATAAAGCAGACATCTTCATTTTATAGATGGAGATATTTAAGATCTAATACATTAAACAAAAGGCCCATATTTATACAGTTTCAGGTTCTTGATTATAAATAGATATTTCTATAATTTCGGATCCCTGCAGCAGTGGAATAGAATAGCAGGGAGGAGGGGGAGGGAGAATCAAACCATTTTTCTCTTACTGCTGAAAGACAGTCAGACATTAAAATGAATTAAGGCCAATTAATGTGTTTGTTTTTCTTAAAAAAGTCATTCATTCAGATAAAATATTTTGCAAAAATATTTTCTTATGGTTATCTGCACAGAGTTTTAAGGCAAACAGTTCAAACTTTATGTTGTCACTTTAGCAATGCTGCTGGAACATAATTTAGTCAAGACTGGTCCAGAGTGACTCAATGAAAGCATGATAGATGCCACTTGAAGTCACAACAATTGAAGAAGCCTGATAGAATGGCCTCAGTTCCTATGGTGACAGATGTAGAACTTTTGAGGGACAATGTAAAAGGCATTAAAGGAGTCATTGTGTTCTTTTCAGAAAATGATCTGTGGCAGATTCATAAAAAGTAGAAATTTTAACAAAATTACACTTGAAATTATTTCACTCAATAACACATGGTACTATGCAAAGAAAATAATGTTTGTATTTAATGTTAGATAATTCCTATGCTATGAAGACAAAGCAAGCCAGAACCATTAATCAGTGTTAATATTTTGGGGACATATGAAGATTAGTTTTTTCTTTTTTTCTTATTATATATTTCTCATAACTAAGAATAAAAACACATTCCCCATACACTTTAGCCATATATTCTAATATATCTTTTTAATATATCTTAATTCTAATTATATAACTAATACATCTTAAACATATCTAAATATCTTAATATAGCTTATTTATATCTTAAATATATTAATATATCTTAAATAACTTACTTTTACATTTTTTAGGGAACTTTGGAGTATTTTGGAGACAAAAGTTTGTTTAATCATGAATGATATTTAATGATTAATAAAATGCGTGTCTTTTTTTTAACTTTCCTGAGTTCTACAAAAGAATAGAAGTAACACAACACAAACACATATAATGTAACAATAACTTAAAAATAGAATAAAGAAAATCAGTGTAAGTCAACTAAAAGCACTAATTTCTGTATTATTCAGGTTGTGCTGCACTAATGTTGCATAACCCACAACTGCACATCTCAGTACTCACTGGTCTTTGGATTAAATGGGTTCTGCCTTGCATGTCTAGAATGAGCAAAAACAGCCTAACTTGGCTTTGGTTAAAGCTTGAATTCGGGTCTGATATACATGCCTCCTAATTCTGGCATCTGCAGTTCTTCAGAGCATGCTCTTCTTTTGTCGGGAAGTGCAAGAATACCAGAGGGTGAGTAGGAACATAAAATATATCTTGAAATATCTCTTTAAGGCCACATTGAAAACTAACATTGGCACTTCTGGCCACATTCCACCAGTTTTAGAATGTCTCATGAAAAGTCCAGACTCAACAGAGTCAGAAAATATGTTTTAGCCACAGGGAGGCTAAAGCAAAGGGGTGGAGAAGGAAGGAAAAGTTGTCAACAGCAGACACTTCCCAGCAAATCCATCATCCATGAGTTTTAATATGCTTGCTATGATTAAGACTTAATGTTGATCTTGATTGCAGTAGTCCTCCCTTATCCATGGAGGATACATTTCAAGCCCTCAGTGGAAGCCTGAAACCATGGGTAGTACTGAACTCTGTATGTACTATGTTTTTTCCTACACATGCTTACATATAATAAAGTTTAATTTAAAAATTGGGCTCAGTACGAGACTAACAATAATCAATAATAATAAAGTAGAGCAATAATAACACACCGTAATAAAAGTTATAAGAATGTGCTAACTCTGTCTCTTATTCTCTCTTTCTTTTTTGCCTCTATCAAAATATCTTATTGTATGTAATGTTTTCAGACCATGGCTGACCATGGGTAACTGAAACTGCAGAAAGTAAAACTGTGAATAAATGTCTACTAGTGTGCATATTAGTAGAGAGTAAAAACAAAGGCCAGAACATCATCATTTACTAAGTTCCTGTTATATTCAGGATACTAACATTTTTTGATAAATTTGAGAACGCAATCATAAAGCCTAATATATAACACAGATTTGGAGTAAATGTCACTCCAAATTTTGGATTAATAACTTGATATGATTATTCCATCAATAATTATCTGGTTTAATATTTTTTTCAATTTAGTTAGGTGCCATATATTTTAGATGATAAAAATTCTAAGTCTTGTCTATTTATGTTTTCCACAAAATGATATCAAGGAATTAATGTTTTCTGTAAAATATCATGCCTTATATTCTTGAAGTCTTTATATTCACATCACAAAAAGAGCTTAAATAGAACAGAAATTCTTCAAATGCATTTTAACTATTTACAAGTATTATTTTGTTTAACAGGTTATGTGTAATATATAAAAGTGCTACTTAAGGTTTACACGCAGAAGCACAAATCAAGATAAAGGTTAAAACTAGGCATCATTTTCTCCTAAAATATGAATAGTCATTTATTTAACTCTAGTGTTAAGTTTTATCAAGTTTTTTTGAGGCTGGGTGCAGTGGCTTACGCCTATAATCCCAGCACTTTGGCAAGTTGATGCTGGGGAATTGCTTGAGCCCACAAATTTGAGACCAGCCTGAGTGATTCAGTGAGATCCTGTCTCTAAAAATAAATAAATAAAAATGTTTTTTAAAAAAGTATTTCTGCCATTGATGAGCCAACTATGATATAATAAATATTTAAGCTCTAATTAATTTTTAGGAATTTTTTGATCAATAAATTAGTCCTATATTCCTAAAAATAAAGTTAGTTATGAATATATTAGATTGTGACAGATGTTAAGATCTTATTACCTTGTGGCTGAATATGTGCTCTGGTTTCACAATGTTAATTTGATACTTTAAGTACCTACTACAGAGGGTGACAAAACAAAATGTATACACATTTTGAGAAAGCAAAAAACTATATTAAAATTGTAATAATAAGATGAATGCAAGTCACGTTTGACTTCTACAATTACAAGCAGTGCTCAGAGTGGTTATCATCAGCATCCAGATACTTCTGATTATGGCGAACATCTAACATTGCTTAAAGTATATTCACATTTTTTTTGGCACCCCATATATATGCAAGGCTCACATACTAAATGTATGTCTTCCAAATTCCCTAGATAAAAAGCATTTGTTTCTTATTCAAGAACTACCAGAAAATCAATTTCATGCCTCTAAATATGAAGTGTTTGCCTTTGTACTTTTCAAGAGTCTCCCATTTAAATTTCATTGATTACTTAACAAAAACAGTGTATAGGTAATGAAATTTGGGACACTGATTAATAATGCTTGAATCAAATGCCCCATTTTTCTTCACAGGTTTCTCAATTTCTGAATGTGACCCTGGATTAATGTTGATATATGTGAATTACTCAGTGGACCTCTTTTATTTATTTATTTATTTATTTTATTCTATTTTATTTTTTTGAGTTGAAGTCTCACTCTGTCACACAGACTGGAGTGCAGTGGCCGCTCCCGGCCATTGCAGCCTCGACTTGCTAGGCTCCAGCGATCCTTCTGCCTCAGCCTTCCAAGTAGCTGGAATTACAGGCGCGTGCTACCACCCCCGGCTATTTTTTTTTTTATTTATTGTAGAGATGAGGTCTCGCCTACCCAGGCGGGTCTCAAACCCATGGGCTCAGGCAATCCACTCACCTCAGCCTCCCAAAGTGCGGGTTACAGGCTGAGCCACCGAGCCCGGCTGTAAATGGAATTTTTAAAAATTTCTTCTTCGTAGAGTTCATTGTTGCTATATAGAAACACTGCTGATTTTTACATGTTTGTTTTGTCTACTGCAACTTTCCTGAATTCATTTATTAATTTTAACAGTTTTTTCCTGGAATCCTTATGGTTTTTTATATATAAGATTATGTCATCTGCAAACAAGAACAATCTAACTCTTTTTCTGGTTTGGATGCCTTTTGTTTCACTTGTCTAATTGTTCTGGCTAGAACATCCAGTACTATGATAAATGGAAATCGCAGAATGGGCATCCTTGTCTCCTTCCTGATGTTTGAGGGGAAAAAAATTAGTTTTCAACTGTTCACTTTTGAGTGTAATGTTAGCTGTGGGTTAGTCATATATGGCCTTTTTTTTTTTTGTATTGTAGTATATTTCTTCTATGTCTAATTTGTTGAGAGTTTTTATCATGAAACGATGCTACATTTTAAAAAATACATTGTAGGTATCTACTGAAATTATTACATGATTTTTGTCCTTCATTCTGTTAATGTAGTGTGTCAAATTTACTGATTTGTGTGTTACAGTTCCATCTTTTCTAATACTTTAGTTTGCATAGTATTTTTGTTGATACAGCAATTCTAGTGTTATTGATCTGTTTTTGTTTTTGCATAAACCATTTCCTTAAGCTGATTCTACTAGTTGCCTCATGCTGACCTGTGATCCAGGTTCTACTTGTAGAGGTTCTGTAAGGTTTTCTAATAACCTCTAATTCTAAAAAACAGACAATTGGTGTGAACCCTTTGAAAACATAAATGTAAGCCAGGCTCGGCGGCTCAACCTGTAATCCCGTGCTTTGGGAGCCTGAGGTGAGTGGATTGCCTGAGCCCGCGAGTTCGAGACCCGCCTGGCCAACTTGGCGAGACCTCATTTCTACAATAAATAAAAAAAATTAGCCGGACGTGGTAGTACGCACCTATAGTTCCAGCTACTTGGAAGGCTGAGGCGGAAGGATCGCCGGAGCCCAGCAGGTCGAGGCTGCAGTGGCCG
>CAUYQG010120653.1:0-25964 GCA_963574415.1 Tarsius wallacei | reverse complement strand
CCCAATTGATGAAATCTTCCCTTTTACTTTTATCCACACTTTTCTCCCCCTACAGACGTGAGCAGAGGCAGCCAGACTAGGTCACCGATTTCCTTCTTCTGGGACTCTCTGGGCAGTCAGAACAGGAGGAGATCCTCTTTGGGCGGTCCTTGTGGATGTACCTAGTCACCGTCGACGGGAACGCTCGTCATCTTGGTCATCGGCTGTGACAGTCATCCCCATATGCCCACGGGCTTCTTCCTGGTCACCCTTTCCTGCGTCCAAATCTGCTTTTCATTGGCTGCCACCCCCGCGATGCCAGTGAGCCGCGTGTGGGGAAGCAAGTCTATCTCTTACGTGGGATGTATGAGCCAGACCTGCTTCTTCATCAAGTTCATCAACACAGACGGCTCCCTGCTGAGTGTGATGGCCTACGACCGTTACATGGCCATCAGCTGCCCACCCCACTCCACCATGAACATGAGGCCCAGACTCTGTGTCCTTCTGGTGGCCATATCGTGGGTCGTTACTAACTGGCACACTCTCCCACACGCTCTTCTCGTGATTCAAGTCCCACTGTTCTCCAATAATGCTGTGCACCTCTTCTTCTGTGACCCCTATGCCATTCTAAAGCTTGCTTGTTCTGATGGCTTTATCAGTGAGTTGATGCTATCTGTTGCAAATGGACTGATGTCTATTGCACCTTTCGCATGTTATCACTGGTTCGTATGCCTATATCTTCTCTAAGGTATGAATGTTTCCATCTACTCAGGGAATGAGGAAAGCTCTGTCCCCATGTGGGCCTCACCTCACTGTGGTCTCCCTGTGCGAGGGGGCAATTCTGGGGGTCTATGTGCGCCCTTCATCTTCCTACCCAGTACAGGATATGGTGGCCACTGTCATCTTCACAGTGGTGACACCCTTGGTCAATCCCTTCATCTACAGCTTGTGGAATCATGACGTGAAGACAGCCATAAGAAAACTAGTTTTTAGGAGACTAATTTTGTCAAGAGTAAAGAACTAGAACATTCTAGAATTGAAAGAACTACGAACAGAGAGACTGAGGCCTGAGAGGTACAAAACTCCCCCGTGAATATTGCTCTAATTAGTGATGTGTAATCATGATCATGTTTCTAAATATGAGACTGATGAATACTCATAAGTCATAAAATCATTCACTTGTTATCCCTATAAGGAGCTAATTTATAACTCTCATGTTACAAATAAAAACCAGACTGAGACCCAGGTATATTAGATGATTGCTCTAAAGTGACACCTGGATGCATTTTTAAATGATGGTTTTAGTAATTACATAAGATACTGGCCACCACGATGGTTCAGAACTTGCGTATGTCAACTGAGAGTTTTATATGCCAACTGAAGTTTCACTAATATCACCCCAATTATCTTAATGTGCATAATATTAAATAAAATAAGAACTGACACGTACTGAATACTTTCAATATGTTAAGGACTACTTCTGTATTATCTTTTTTTAAAATTTTAAATATGTGGGGTACAGTTCGGGTTTCCCGTATTATCTTACTATTATTATTATTTTTTAAGTTGGAGTCTCACTCTGTCACTCAGGCTGGAGTGCAGTGGCATGTTCACGGCCACCCCAGTGTCGACATGATGGGCTCCAGCAATCCTTCACCCTCAGCCTTCCAAGTAGCCAGAACTACAGGTGTGCACTACCACACCCGGCTAATTTTTTGATTTATTGTAGAGACGAGGTCTTGCCAGGTTTCCCGGGCAGGTCTCGAACCTGCAGGCTCAGGCAATCCACTCGCCTCGGCCTCCCGAAGTGCTGGGATTATAGGCTGAGCCACCGTGCCTGGCCTGTATTATCTTATTTAACTCTCACTCAACCTCACAGGGTAATACTACAAATATTGTCATTTTATAGGATGAGGAAATTGAGTCGCAGAGAGGTGAGTTTGTTCGAGCCTGTACAATGACTAACTATTGGGGTTAGGGTGGGCCTGATCATTTCCTCAGGGAGATAGGATCATTTTCTTTTTTCCTTTTGTTGTTATTTTTAAAAAATTGTATACAGTAAAGTTGACCTTTTTGTTGGGAGAGGTGGATAGTTCTATAAGCGTTAAGACATATACAGATTTGTGTTACCACCATCATTATCAAGATTCAGAACAGTGCTACTGAGGCAGGGTCGCTAAGCAGAGGTTAGACATAGATAGACACATTTCCAACTGGGTAGGTTTTAGGAGGTGCTCAGACATTTTAAAAATTACATTTTACTGTAGGTCAAGCTGCAGCCTACCCCACCCCCTCAGCAAAGCAAACAAAAACTCCAACAGATGCAAGACTAGGACAGCTCAATCTTTCTTTCTTTTTTGAGTCGGAGCCTCACTCTGTCGCCCAGGCTCACAGCCACCGCAGCCTCAACCTGCAGGGCTCAGGCGGTCCTTCCGCCTCAGCCTACCAAGTAGCTGGAACTACAGGCAAACACCACCATGCCCAGCTAATTATTTTTTTGATTTATTGTAGAGATGAGCTCTCACCAAGTTCCTCAGGCTGGCCTCGAACGCTGTGTTCAGGCAATCCTCTTGCATCAGTGAGCCACTGCACCCGGCTGATGTCAGTGATTTTTCAGCAAACTTTTAGGGAGCCAACAGCCATGGCCACATGGTACTCATTGTCCTCGTGGTGAGCTTCTTTCTGACTTGGTCCTGACATCAACCAACTCTTACCTTTGAGGACCAAAACTATGAGCTTTTTTTCCCCTCTTGCCTAAATTCCTAACTAAAAGGCCTGGGGAGTCACACCCTATAAACTATAAAGTCTCAGATGGATTTTTATTAGCCCTATAATAATGTGGGCTACCTTCCAACCTGACTCTGGCATACCACATAACAGGTAAAGAAGACAATCAAAAAGGTTTAAGGCTCTGCAGGCTGGGCGTGTTGGCTCATGCCTGTAATCCCAGCACTTTGGGAGGCTGAGGCGAGAGGACTACCTGAGCCTGTGGGTTCGAGACCCGCCTGGGCAACTTGGCAAGACCTCATCTCTACAATAAATCAAAAAATTAGCTGGGCATGGGGGTGTGTGCCTATAGTTCCAGTTACTTGGAAGGCTGAGGTAGAAGGATCACCTGAGTCCAGCAGGTCGAGGCTGTGGTGGCCGGGAGCGTGCCATTGTACTCCAGCCTGGGTGACGGAGTGAGACTCCAACTCAAAAAAAAAAAAAAGACTCTGCAAAGTCTTTTCTTGGGGAAAGTTGCATCTTTCCTGGGGATCCCCAGAAAAGCTGGACATTTGCCTCCTGCTCTGTCTCAGGGTTGCCACCTAGGAGGCTTCGTGAATAACTCAAGAAACTTGGCCTCCTCAAACTTCCCCTTATCTTAATGCAGCATTTCCTTTACTGATGTCAAAATTCCTCAGACAGAGTCTAACTCTTGCTACTAATTGCCAATCAGGAAATCTTTGAATCCACCTATGACCTCTTGCAGATGTCTGACCCTCCCAGGGTAAGCCAACGTGAATCTCACGTGTATCGGTTTATTGTATAACCTTGTCTCCCCAAGGTGTATAGAACCAAGCTGCAATTCAGCCACTCCGGGAACATGTTTTAAGGAACATCTTGGGCCAGTGCCACAGGCCTAGGTCACCACATTTGGCTCAAAATAAAACTTTAAAAATATTTTACAGAGTTTGGCATCTTCTGCCAACACCTTGAACACAGCACTAGTCTCATGGTGAATCTCACTTTCCCTTGAGTGTCTATATCCTGCATAGGGGCTCAGTGCCATCGTCCTAAAACACTATTTGTAACCCGTCAGTCCATCTTTACAGAAATATTGAAGAGACCAGGATAAACCCAGATAATCTTCCTTTCAAATATAACGCCTAGCATGATATGCCTCGAGCCATACTTACATCGTTCTCTCTCATCCACTCACATATTTGTCTCTTCTATGGCTTCTCTCTCCTAATCCTCTTCCTCTTTCCTTTATTCATTTTCTGTTGAAAGACTCCCCTGATTTTTTTTTTTTTGGATCAGAGTCTCACTCTGTTGCTCAGGCTGGAGTGCAGTGGCATGATCACAGCCACCATACCTCAACCTGCTGGGCTCAGGTGATTCTTCCGCCTCAGCCTTCCAAGGATCTGGGACCACTGGCATGTGCCATCATGCCTGGCTAACTTTTTTTATTTATTGTAGAGATGAGGTCTTGCCTAGTTGCCCAGGATGGTCTCTAGCCCATGGGCTCAGGCAATCCTCTTGCCTCCGCCTCCCCAAATGCTGGGATTACAGGCGTGAGCCCAGCGAGCCTTGGGTTTGTAAGGCTCCTACTGCTGGGGCCCACCATCTGCTACATCTTCACTGGCCTCCACATCACTTCTCACAGGCAGACCACACAGAGGGAGCATGGGAGGGGAGAGGAAAACAATGACCCCAGGGGCAGGGGGTGAGGCACTCACAGGCCACCAACTGGCCCTGAGTTAGAGCTCAGCACCACACGGGTCCTCTATGGCCCTCTCCTGTTAGAAGCAGATTCAGTGCCAGGCGGGCAGAGTCCTCTCTGGAGCCAGCCAGGAAATCAGGACTGTGTCTGCTAATTTGCTCTCCAGGGCTTGAGTTAGCAGAGATTAGGCCTGTGCCAGGAGCCTCTGCTCCTGCAGCAAGGACTTGTGGGAGACAGGGCTCCCCCTTCCCCATAGCAATTTTCATCTGGTACTAATTAACCATTAGGGACCAATTCTTTGCAAGCCAATTAAAGCAACTTGGGGAGAAAATTCGACTCCAGTGCTGCTCTCCCTGGAGGGAGCCCAGATGCCCTCCACCTCCCAATGTCAAGGCCACTGGAGGCTTCTTCAAGTTTCATGGAATCACCTCCCTTTAACTTGTCCTTCGAGTATCTCCCCAAGGCTAGGCCTACCATGAAGCCTTTTGGGAGAGCCCAGCAGTGTGTGTGATGATCTGGAGAAGCCCTTCCAGCTGTTTGCTGGCTATTGCAACCTTCTAGAAATTGCTGTTGTCCTGCCTGTATTGTCGCCACATACTTCAGGACAGAAGCTAAGCTTTCTGCATATTTCATCTCTCACAATGTCAATGGGCCTTCAGCAGATGACTTTGTTCTGCTATTTGACTTTTTGCCACATGAATATTGAAAGCTGGCTTTGTCTAACTGGTGAGCTCCGACTCCTAACACATCTGGCCATCCTCACTCACTCTTCGCGTGCAGCCTCCTCAGTGCAGTGCTGAGCCTATTTCCAACCAAGTCATCTTTTATTTGCTCTGAAGCTCATGAGTATTGTGTTACTGATCAAAAGCTACTGGTTGGGCTCTTTGAAGAAATGGTTGATTCAAGGTCTAGGAAAACATAAGCTGAGCCTGCAGCATAATTGTGGTGTAAAAGAGCAAAGCGTTGGGGAAAAAAACAAACAAACCAGAAAAAAGGTTGGATGTGTATCAAAGAGACACAGCAGCTAACATGAAAGTGCTTCCAATAGCCAAAGCTGGAACAATTCAGGCAACAAATAAATACAGTAGTATTGCGCCAGGGGTGGTGGCTCACACCTGTAATCCCAGCACATTGGGAGGCCAAGGCAGGAATGTTGCTTGAAGCCAGAAGCTTGAGACCAGCCTAGGCACCACAGTGAGACCTTGTCTCCACAAAAAGATTAAAAAAAAAATTAGCTGGGCATGCTGGCACATGCCTATAGTCCCAACTACTCGGAAAGCTGAGGCAGGAGGATTGCTTGAGCCTAGGAGTTCACAGTAAGTTATGATCGCACCACTGCACTCTGGCCTGGGCAACAGAGTGAGACCCTATTTCTAAAAAAAATAAAAATAAAAATTTAAAGTGTTGAAAACAATTGCCATATAAGAATACTGTATCCAGCAAAGCTATTCTTCAAATATGAAGGAGAGATAAAGTCCTTCCCAGACAAACAAAAACAGGGAGTTCACCACCACCAGATCTATCTTACAAGAAATGCTAAAAGGACTTGTTCAATCTTAAAGCAAAAAAATAGCAATGTACAAAAAGAAAACATTTTAATTAATTAATTAATTAGTGTTGGAGTCTCACTCTGTCACCCAGACTGGAGTGCAGTGGCCACTCCTGGCCATCGTAGCCTCGACCTGCTGGGCTCCGGCGATCCTTCCGCCTCAGCCTTCCGAGTAGCCGGAATTACAGGCACGCGCTACCACGCTCGGCTGATTTTTTTTTTTATTTATTGTAGAGATGAGGTCTCGCCAAGTTGCCCAGGCGGGTCTCGAACCCGTGGACTCAGACAATCCACTCACCTCAGCCTCTCAAAGCACGGGATTATAGGCTGAGCCACCGAGTCTGGCTAAAAGAAAACATTTTAAGGTACAAAACCCACTGGTAAAATTAAGCACAAGGACAAACCCAGAATACTCCAATACTGCAAGATGGTGTACAATACACTCATAACTCTAGTATGAAGCCCAAAAGACAAATCCATCAAAAACAATAATAGCTACAGAAATCTGTTAAGAAACAGAAATATAAAAATATGTAAACTGAGACAACATAAAGTAAAATATGGAGGGGATGCATTAAAGTGTAAGGATTTTTTGTTTGTTTCTATTCTCTTCTCTGTGATCTAAGATAAGTTGTTATCTCTTTACAATAACTTGTTGTCTCTATAAGATGCTTTTTGTAAGCCTCATGGTAACCAGACTTTGAAATCTACAATAGATCCACTAAATATAAAAAAGCGATTCATTAAAATATGCTACCATAGAAAATTACTTAACCACAAAGAAAAATAGTAAGAAAGAAAGCGAGGAAGAGAGAAGTTACAAAATAACTAGAAAACAAGCAACAGAATGGCAATGGTAAGCCCTTACTTGTCAGTAACACTAAACATAATGAACTCAGTTCTCCAGTTAAAAGCCATAGAGTGGCTGAATAGATAAACAAGACCCAACTATATGCTGCCTACAAGAATCCCACTTCACTTATAAAGACACACATGCACTGAAAGTGAAGGGGTGGAAAAAGATATTCCATGCAACTGGAAACAAACAAACCAAAAAAAGCAGGAGTAGCTATATTTATATCAAATAAGATAGACCACAAATAAAAGACTGTAAAAGAGACAAAGGTCACTATATAAAGGAGTCAGTTCAGCAAAAGGATAGAACAACTATAGATATCTATGCATCCAAAACCAGAGCTCCCAAGTATATGAAGCAAACACTAATAGATCTAAAAGAAGGGACAGACTGTAACACAATAACTGTAGGGGAATTCAACACCCACTCTCTGTATTAGATCGATAAACGAGACAGAAAATCAATAAAGAAGCATTGGAGTTAAATTACACACTAAGCCAGTAGGCCTAACTGTCATTTTCAGAACATTTTGCCAAACTGCTACAGAATATACATCGTTTTCATCAGCACATGGAACATTCTTCAGAATAGACCACATGTTAGGTCACAAAACAAGTCTCAACAAATTTTTAAAAAATCATATCAAGTATCTTTTCTGATCACAATGGAATAAAACTGGAAATCAATAACAAGATTAACACAGAAAACAATTCAGAAATTAATCAAAGAAATTTAACAAAGAAATTGAAACAATTAAAAAGACAAGCAGAAATACTGAAACTGAGAAATGTAACTCAGCAACTATCCAGACATCCTCCTAACAACAAAGGGGTTAGTAAAGAAATTAAAATAAACATACAAATGTTGGAAACAAGTAAGAATGAAAATATAACACACCAAAGTCTAGAGGATACAATAAAACCAGTACTGGGAGTAAAGGTGATAGAAATAAACATCTAAGTCAAAAGAGTGAAAAGACTTCAAATAAACAACCTTCTGATGCAGCCCAGGGAATGAGAAAGTAAGAACAAACTAAACCCAAAATTGGTAGAAGGAAAGAAATCATAAAGACCAGAGCAAAAATAAGTGAAGTTGAGATGAAAAAATAAAAGATCAACAAAATGAAAAGTTTTTTTTCAAGATAAAATCGACAAACCTTTAGTTGACTAAGAACAAACGAGAGAAAGCCCAAATAAGCAAAATCAGAAATGAAGATGGGAACATAACAACTGAGACCACAGAAACACAAAGAATAATGACAGACTTAGGAAATGTACGTCAACAAATTGGAAAGCCAAGAGGAAATGAAAAAATTCCAGGACACACACAACCCACCAAGCCTGAGACACGAAGAAATGGTGAGGACCAACAAACCAACAACGAGTAAGGAGATCAAAGCTGCAATAAAGAGCCTCCCATCAAAGAAAATCCCAGGACCTGATGGCGTTACTGCTGAATTCTACAAAGAAGAACTAATACCAATTCTACTCACACTTTTTCAAAAAATTAAAGAGGGGGGGGATACTTTCAAACTCATTTTATGAGGCCAGTATTACCCTGATACCAAAACAACTAGACAAGGATACAACAACAACAAAGAAAACTATAGGCCAATATTACTGATGAACATAAATGCAAAAATCCTCAACATAATACTTACAAACCGAAATCAACAACACATTAAAAAAAAATCACCGCCGGGCTCGGTGGCTCAGCCTTCCAAGTAGCTGGAACTATAGGTGCGTGCTACCACACCCGGCTAGTTTTTGATTTATTGTAGAGATGAGGTCTCACCTGCCCAGGCGGGTCTTGAACCTGCGGGCTCAGGCAATCCACTCACCTCAGCCTCCCAAGGCGCGGGATTACAGGCTGAGCCACCGAGCCCGGCTTTCTGTGTTTATTTTTAAAAAGATTTTTTAGTCATAGCCATTCTGGCTGGTGTAAGATGGTATTGTATGATGATTAGTGTTGTTTGGCATTTTTTCATATGCTTTTGGCCACTTGCTATGTCTTTTGGAAAATGTCAGGGCTGGCATGGTGGTTTATGCCTATAATCTAGCATTTTGGGAGGCTGAGGAAGAAAGATTGTTTGATCCCAGGAGGTGGAGACCGGCCTGGGCAACATGGCAAGATCTTATCTCCAAAAACTCAAAAAACTTAACTGGGTGTGGTGGCACATGCCTGTTGTCCCAGCTACTGGGGAGACTGAGGTGGAAGAATCACCTGAGTTCAGGAGGTCACATCTATGATGAACCGTCATTGTGCCACTGCACTCCAGCTTGGGAGGCAGAGTGAGACCGAGTCAAAAAAAGTCTGTTCCTGCCCTTTGTCCTCTTTTTAATGGGATTATTATTTTTTTCTTGAGTTCCCATAAGATTCTCGGTATTAGCTCTTTGTTGAATGCATAATTACTTTTTCCCATTCTTTAAGTTTTCTGTTTACTCTGTTGATTATTCCTTTTGCTGTGCAGAAGCTTTTTAGTTTAATTAAGTCCCATTTGTCTATTTTTGTTTTTGTTGCATTTGCTTTTGCGTGGGAGGGCCTCTTGCCAGGAGTGACAGAGGCAGGCCCTCTTAGCCTGTGCTGTAGGGCATACCAGTTCTTAGCTCAGGCATGTGATAGTCTTGCAGGAGAGCAGACTGTATAGGTGTGTGCCTTGCTAGGTCCCAGGTCTCTTCCCAGTGTGCAATAGTAAATAGTAATTATGGGCTGGTGTTCTGCCTTTGTTTTTCACCTTCTTCTCATGTCTACCATTTTCACAGTAACCTGAGGTTTTAAGCATGTAAATGTGATCTTTCTCTATTTCTTAGTGGTGGTGGTGGGCCAGAGTTTTCCATTTTGCATTATTTTAATTGCCTTGGCAAAAGTTTAGGTAGGGAAGGGGGAGGGCGCGGTGAGTCAAAGGCATGTGCTTAGGTCTTATTCCCAGAATACGTTTCAATAGAACAGAAGAATTATGAAGAATTGCAGGAGCAGAAACTTGGATACAGGCAGTAGAAAACAACTGTAACACATGCACACAAAATATACTTTTTGGAAGGATATTGAGTTGCTTTTAGAATTGGCATAAAAGTTTGGAGAAGTAGGTTTAGAAAATGGGCATTAATTGAAGCCAGGTGCACAGAACCACAGTGAAGGTTAAGGCACAGTCATGATATCACTATCAGTGATGCAGAGCACTGGTTGTGGCATTTCTACCCCTGGATACAGAGTGCTTCTGCTTCCAGAGTGATTTCTCAGCTTGAGTCCTTGCTTCCGTATGTCACTTGCTCCAGGTGTGTAGTCCCAGCCAGAGCGTCTCATTGCCTACACACAGGTGAAAGACGCTTGCCTTGCTGTTAGACATTAGGAAAATTAAGTATCTTGAATTTTCTGACTTCTGTGGAAAGAGGAGGCACTCTGCTACCAGTACACGAATGAATTCTGATTCTTAAGGAACCTGAGTAAACCAAACAGAACCCTATATTTTGTTACAGTGACTTGTAGTAAAACAAAGAGATACATTTCCTACTCCTGCTCTGCTATTTAGACCTATAGATATTCTAAACTCTGAGCACGTTCTATTCAGAGGTTGAAAATAGGGGCTGATATTCCCCCTCCCCCTTAGAGGGTGCTTTGAAATGGGGGGGCATTATTGGGTTGTGAGAGTGATGAGGGTGAGGACACCGTTAGCATTTGGTGGTGCAGGCCAGGTGTGCCAGACATCCCACGGTGTCCTGATGGCTCTGCACAACAAAGAATTGAGCTATCCTCCCCATGATGCCAGTGATGCACTTGAGAAACACTAGGGTATGTGGATCGTCCTGATGAGGGTCTGCAAGTTGTTATTGGCCTCCTTTTCTTTACTGTCTGCACCCTCTGGCTTGATCATTATTTCTTATTTTCTTACTTTGCTGTTTCTTCTCCTTAGTTCAAGGGACTTGATTCCTTTTTAATCTCAACATTAAAAAAAAGTCTGGGCCTGGCGTGGTGGCTCACACCTAATCCCAGCGCTTTGGGAGGCCAAGGTGAGAGGATTGCCTGAGCCCACAGGTTCGAGACCAGCCTGGGCAACTTGGCAAGACCTCATCTCTACAATAAAAAAAAAATTAGCCGGGTGTGGTGGTACATGCCTGTAGTCCCAGCTACTTGGAAGGTTGAGGCAGAAGGATCACCTGAACCAGCCTGGGCAGTGGAGTGAGACTCCAACTCAAAAAGAAGTCTGACTCTAACATCATATACAAAAATTTACTTAGAATGGGTCAAAGACCTAAATATAGGAGCATAAAACTCTTAGAAGAAGACATAGGGAAAAAGACTTTCTGATAATTGGATTTGGTAATAATTTCTTGGATAGGACACCAAAACACAAGACAACAACAACGAAAATTGCTAAGTTAGGTTTTATTAAAATTAGAAACTTTTGTGTATCAAAGGACACACTCAACAAAGTGAAAAGGCAATCTATAGGATGGAAGAAAATATTTGCAAATCATATGCTTAAGGCATTGATATCCAGAATATATTAAAAAGACTCATACAACTCAACAGTAACAACAACAAACAACCTGATTAAAACATGGGCACAGAGGACATGTCTTCAGATAAGATGGACAGATGGCCAGTAAGCACATGAAAAGATGCTGAGCATCTCTAGTCGTTAGGGAAATCAGATCAAAATCACAGTAAGATATGACTTCACGTTCATTAGGATGGCTATTGTCAAAAAAACCCCAGAAAAATAACAAGTGTTGGGGAGGATTTGGAAAACTTGTGTGGTGCTGGAGGGAATGTAAAACGGTTTAGTTGTTGTGGAAAATAGTGGCTCCTCAAAAAATTAAATACAGAGTTCTCACATGGTCCAGAAATTCCACCTCTGGTATATATGCAAAAGAAATGAAAGCAGAAACTCAAGACAGTTAGAGATGAGAATGGTGGTTGCCAGGGGCCAGGGAGAAGGGCAAGTGGGTTTAGGGCTTTTGCTGGGGAAAATGAAGTTCGGGATGGCATGGTGGTGATGGCCGTTCAGCAGTATGGACGCGCTTAGCGCCACGCGGCTGCACACTAAAAATGGTTAAAATGGTAAATTTTGTGTTACATGTGTTTTACCACAGTAATAATAATTTTAAAAATCTGTCTTCAGTCGGAATCCATGTTCTTTATTTCTCGTTAGTTCTTTAAAAAGACTCTACAGAATAACATGATTTTTTATGAGAATAAAATAAAATAAAATGCTTCTCATCACTTGGGTGCTGGCCATTATCGGCAGTCGTCGTGATTCTAATCAAAGTAGCAGCTGGTTTAAATAAGACTGGTAGTGATTGTTACTATTTGAATCGGGTGGTGCTCACAGTGTGTGGTTCTTGGTATCTTTTGTGACAGACCTCATAGCTGTCTCATCCATCTTACTGGAGTGGTGTGAATCATTCCATATCACTAGTAACTCAAGTCGAGCCAATTTAAAACATTGTAAAAGTTAGTTTTACATGCTAAAGTATGGGGTTAAGAGTATACCATTAGTTAGAGGGCTGCTTATTTTGCTATGGCTGCCTTAAGAAAATACTGTAGTTTAAATAAGAGACATTATTTCACACAATTCTGAAGGCTGAGAAGTGATCAAAATGCTGGCTCATTCAGTTCTTGGTGAGGCCACTCTTCCTTGCTTTTTTTTTGAGTCAGAGTCTCACTTCATAGCCCAGGCTGGAGTGCAGTGGTATGCTCACGGGCCACCCCAGCATTGACCAGCTGGGCTTCGGAGATCCTTCCGCCTCAGCCTTCCAAGTAGTTGGAGCTACAGGCGCGTGCTATCACACCTGGCTAATTTTTGATTTATTGTACAGACAAGGTCTTGCCAAGTTGTCCGGGCTGGCTGTTCTTGAACCCATGGGCTCAGGCAATCTACTCGCCTCGACCTCCCAAAGTGCTGGGATTACAGGCTGAGCCACCAAGCCCGACCCCTTGCTTGCCGTTTTGATGTATCCTCTCATGTCCTTTCCTCTGTGTGTGCATGTGGAGAGAGAACATCTTTCTCTTCCTTTCCTTATAGGATCCCACCCTTATTACCTAATCTAATCCCAGTTAACTCCCAAGGGGCCCATCTCCAAATGCCATCACTCTGGGGGGTAGGGATTCAGTATATGAATTTTTGGGGAGACACTGACATTCAGTGCATTTAGAGGCAGTCTGGGAGATACTACAGAAACAAGCTATCAGTTTGGAGAGGCTAGACAGAGGAGGAGGATGTAAACCAACGAGACAATGTCGAGACACATGAAGAGGAGGGATCAAAGCCAGAGAAGGGACGGCAGAGATTTGAGGCATTCCCTGTAACAAGAAGAGATAGCTATAACAATTTTGTTTTGGAGTCTTACTGCCTTAAGGGGGCTTGGTAAAGATGCTTACAGTGCTAATAGCGATTTGAACCAGGGGCTACACTAAAGATTGAGTGGGTAATGTTTTATTCCACAATAATAATAATTAAAAAAATAATTTATAAAACCCCTTAAGAACATGTACATAGTGTATAATATGTATCATGCATAGTATATATAAATATATATATATATTTTGAGTTGGAGGTTTCACTCTGTCTCCCAGGCTGTGGAGTAGCATGATCATGGCTCATGGCAGCCCTGACTTTCTGGGTTCAGATGATCCTTCGCCTCCCAAGTAACTGGGACTGCAGGCATGTGCCATCACGCCCGACTTATTTTTTGTTTTTTGTGGAGACCATGTCTCACTATGTTGCCTAGGCTGGTCTCAAACTCCTGAGCTCAAGCAGTTCTCCCACCTTGGCCTCCCGATATTTTGGGATTGCAGGCATGAGCCACTGTGCCTGGCCAAAAATAATATTTAAAATAAATTCTCTTCATGTCTTGACAGATAACCTGTAATGACTAAAGTTTTGAACTGATGATTTCTTATAACAACCTGGTATGTCAGTGCTGTCTCTGGCTTCTCTTCTTTTAATGGCAACTTTTGATGAAAATACATTATATTTGGGGAGAGGATCTTTACAGTGATCAGAAATCCACTTCAACTTCTATTCTTTATACTTCAAGATGTCAATCAAAATGACTATTTAAAATGCCAAATCGCCACCTAACACAAAAAAATTTAACAAAATGTCATAAGATGTTGAAGCTAAAAGAAAGAAGGAGTTGCTGTGTGCATGATAGGTTCTTCTTTTTCCTTTGGATTTTATGCCTTTATACATTTCTTATTCATCACAGGAACTTTCATTTAGAACCTTTATATTGGGGTAGTGATTTTTTAGTATTTTTTTATTGTGTGTTTTAAAACTGCAACAAAACAATTTAGAGGTCTTATAAGGTTTGTTTTATAATGGATTTTCCTAAATATGGTTCAGTTCTCTGCATCTGCATTATCCATACATAGTGTTTTTTAATTTTTTTTTGTAAGTCAGAGTCTTTCACTCTGTTGCCCAGGCTGGAAGCAGCCATTACCTCCTGGGCTCAGGTGATCCTTCTACCTCAACCTCCCGAGTAGCTGGGACTACAGGTGTGCACCATATCACCTGACTATTTTTTGACTTTTTTGTAGAGACAAGGTTTTGCTATGTTGCCTAAGCTGGTCATGAACTCTTAGGCTCAAGCTGTCCTCCCGTGTTGGCCCCCCAAAGTGCTGGGATTACAGGCGTGAACCACTGCACTCAATTTATACATAGATTTTAATCTCAGGCTGTAGGGAAGCCAGAGGGAAGAGAAGTGAGTTGACAAAACATTGTTTTTCCCCTTCAAAATAAATGGTAAAAATTTGATTAAAAAGAAAAATGAGATAAACAACAATTAGAACAATCAGGAAGGAAACAGAAAATTATACAGCACTATATTTGTTGTAGGGGGATGCAATGGTATAGTCAACATAAATGACCAACCTAGAATAATATAGGCTTTGAGACATATGATGAGAAGATCTTCATGTGATCATGTGTTTTTTCATATGTTTCTCCATGTGATCTTTCATGCATTTATTCATTAAATTTATCATTATTGAGTACTGTTTCAAACAGTGGGGATATAAAAGAATAAGATAAATGCCCTGAGCTCTGTGAACTGACAAGGCTCACAGAATACTAGTAAACATGGAAATAAGAAATATATAGGCTAGGCATGGCTGTAATTCCATGATTTTGGGAGACTGGGGAAGATTACGTGAGCCCAAGAGATCAGGACCAGCCTGGGCAACATAGTGAGACTTTGTTTGTACAAAAAATTAAAAAAATCTAGTTGTGGTGGTTCCTGCCTATAGTCTTAGCTATTCAGGAGGCTGAGGTAGAAGGATCACCTGGGCCCAGGAGGTCGAGGCTGCAGTGAGCTGTAATCCTGCCACTTCTCTCCAGCCTGGATGACAGAGTGAGACCCTGACTAAATATATATGTGTGTGTGTGTGTGTGTGTGTACACTTATAATATATAACATTATATATTATGTTTATTTTATATATACATATAAAATAAAGGGCTGGGGTTACCATGTAATTAGTATGAAACACATTATGTTTAAGCGATGGTCAGAAGCTAGAGCATAGGGTATTTTTTCAGATGGCAGAAAATGAGGGCAGATAAGGGAGGCCGGGCTCATAGTTTAAATGGAAATTGCTTGCCTATTGGAAGTCTGAACTCCCTTGTTTAGAGATGAGAGGATAGTAACTTTTTTCATTTTAATTGACAGAAGGTGTATACAGCTATCAGAGAGTCGTAAGAGCATTAAAGAAGGTATTGCCAATATTATTACATTCCTAACCTAAGGAGATAGGAAGGAGAGCTGATACAGATTATTTCGGTAACCATTACTTGCTGAATGCTAGAAGTTTAAAGATGGTGGAGCATATGCCCTTGCCCCGCAGTGTAACTGTCTTATTAAGTAAGGATAGAGACTCTTCAGTAGTCAAGGCATTTGACATTCAGCTTTATATTATGTATTATTAAATTTTACAGCTTGGCCCGGCTCGGTGGCTCAGCCTGTAATCCCATACTTTGGGAGGCTGAGGTGAGGGCAACTTGGCGAGACCTCATCTCTACAATAAATAAAAAACTATAGCCGGGCATGGTAGTGTGCGCCTGTCGTTCCGGCTACTTGGGAGGCTGAGGCGGAAGGATTGCTGGAGCCCAGCAGGTCGAGGCTGCAGTGGCCGGGAGCGACCACTGCTCTCTGGTCTGGGTAACAGAGTGAGACTCCAACTAAAAAAAAAAAAAATTTTTTTTACAGCTTGAGGAGCTGCATATTCCAGATCACATAGGTTTCAAGTTTCAAGTTTCTCTGACCATACAGTTCCTAGAAGCAGAGTTGACTAATATTTATAAATTAGTCTGTGGAATATAGCCTAAACAAATATAAGATTGTCATTAGATTTTTGAAATAAAGACGATATCTTTTTCTATCATTGTTACCATCAGGGAATCTTAGCACTGTGGATCCCAGATTAGATCCATTCTTTTTCAGTGTGACTTTTTATTTTGTTTGGTTTCTGGTTTTTAGAACAGAATACAATCATTAAAAAGTCAGTTTCTTAGCTAGACATGGTAGCGCACACCTGTAGTTCTGACAACTTGAAAGACTGAGGTGGAGGGATCGCATGAGCCCAACAGGTTGAGGCTGCAGTGGCTGTGAGCTTGCCACTGCACTCCATCATGGGTGACAGAGTGAGACTCCAACTAAAAAAAAAAAAAGGTCAATTTCCTTTGTGAATTGTGCACAATATTATATTCTGTGGATATTCAGTTGTTTCAATACCATTTGTGCAAAAGGATACTTTTTCTATTGAATTGTCTTTGTACCTTTGTTGAAAATCAGGTGACCGTGAATCTGCTTTTGGACTCCTTGTTCTGTTATTTGAGTATGCATTTTTATGTCAGTATTATACTGTCTTGATTACTGTAACTTTATAATAAACCTTCCATTTTGTTTCTCTTGCTCAGAGTTGTTTGACTATTCTGGGTCTTTTGCATTTCTATATAAATTTAAAATGATCTTTTCATATTTTCTAAAAAATCCTGCTGAGACTTTCGTAAGGTATTATATTGAATCTGTAGATCATTTGGGGAGAGTAGACATCTTAACAATATTGAGTCTTCTGAAGAATGTGGTATATCTTTTTATCTATTTGGATTTGGATTTTCTGTGATTTCTTTTAGCAGTGTTTTGTAGTTTTTAGTGTACAGGTCTTGCACATCTTTTGCAAATTTATTCCTAAAGTAATTTGTGTGTGTGTTTTTTTTTTTTTTCCCTGAGTTGGAGTCTCACTCTTGTTACCTAGGTTGGAGTGCAGTGGCATGCTCATGGCCACCGCAGCCTCAACCTGCTGGGTTTAGGCGATCCTTCCACCTCAGCCTTCAATTAATTTGTGTTTTTTAATACTATTGTAAATGATGATTTAAAAATTTTGCTTTTTGTTTGTTCTTTGCTAGTATATAGACATAAATCTGATTTGTGAATATTGGTCCCATATCCAGCAGTCTTGCAAAACTGACTTACTATTTTCATGACTTTTTTTGTAGATTCCACAGGATCTTTTACATAACCATGTTGTCTGTGAATAAATACACTTTTACTTCTTTTTTAATCTGCAGGCCTTTTATTTTTTTTCTTGTCCTATTGCACTGGCTAGAACCTCTAATATATTGTTGAATGTAAGTGGTGAGAGTGGGTCTTGATCTGAGTAGAGAAGCATACAGTCTTTTACTATTGAGTATGATATTTGCTGTAGGTTTTTAATAGGTGCCCTGTGTCAGATTAGGAAATGCCCTTGTATTCCTAATTTGCTGTGAGTGTTTATCAGGAGTGAATATTATATTTTGTCTGATACTTTTTCAGCATTTATTGAGGTAATCACAGGGTCATTCTTTTTAAGTGTTAATATAGTGAGTTACATGGCTTGGGTTTTTTTTTTTTTTAGGTAGGGAGGAAAACATTGATTTTTAAATGTTTTGGGGATTTTTTTTGAGTTGGAGTCTCACTCTGCCACCTATGCTGGCGTACAGTGGCACACTCGTGGCTCACCACAGCCTTGACCTTCTAGGTTCAGGTGATTCTTCTGTCTCAGCCTCCTGAGTAGCTGGGACTACAGTTGCATGCCACCACACCTGGCTAATTTTTTTTATTTTTTTGTAGAGATGAGGTCTTGCTACGTTGTCCAGTCTGGTCTTGAACTCCTGGTCTCAAGTGATTCTCCTGCTCGGACTTCCTAAATGCTGGAATTAGAGACATGAGCCACCACGCCTGCCCTAATTTTTTTTTTTTTTTTGTAGAGGTGAGGTCTCACCATGTTGCCTAGGCTGGTCTTGAAATCCTGGGCTCAAATGATCCTCCTGTATCAACCTCCCCCAAAGTGCTGGGATTGTAGGTGAGAGCCTCTGCACCTGGCCTATGAAAAAGTTTTTAACTACATTTCAGTTTTTTAAATAGATACAGGTTGTTAATGTATTCTAGTTCTTGAGTTCACTTGAGTAGTTTTTTAAAACAAGAAATGTAAATTACTGAATTTTTTATATAAAGTTGTTAATAATTTTTTACTGTTATTTCAATATTTGTTGGGATTGTAGTTATGCCAGTTCTCTCATTCCTGATGTCAGTAATTTGTATCTTCTCTTTTTTTCTCTTCTCTTATCACTGTTATCAGAAATTTATCAATTTTATTATCTCAAAGAACTAGCTTTTGGTTTCGTTAGCTTTTCTCTATTCTGTTTTGTATTTTTTTTTCTTTTTTGCTTTTATCTTTATTTTTCCTTTCTTCTGCTAACTTTGAGTTTAATTTTCTCTTTTTTCTGTTTTCTTAAGTTAGAACTTGAGTTTCTTGATGTAAGATCTTTTTTCCCTTAATATAAATTAGTTAATGCTGTAACTCTATCTAACCTTTCTTCTTCATATAGCATTTAGTGTTATGAATTTCTGTCTAAGGATTACTTTTCTTCATCTGCAAATTTTGATGTTTTCATTTTCTTTCAGTTCACGGCCTTTTCTAATTTCACATTTTAAAAGACAGCTGTATTAAAATATTCGTATACCATGATAAGTAACCCATTTAAAGTGTACAATTCAGTAATTTTGGGTATGTTCATAGTTATATGCAACCATCACCAGTCATCTAATTTACTTTTGATTTCTTCTTTGACCCATGATTATTGAGAAGTTTGTTAGTTTCCAAATATTTGGAGATTATCTAGATAGCTTTGTGTTGTTGGTTTCTACTTTAATCCCACAGTAGCGAAGAACATACTAGGTATGGTTTGGATCCCTTTAATACTATTGAGACTCGTTATATGGCCCAGAAATGGTCTTCATTGGTCCATGTTTCATTTGAGTTTAACAGAATGTGTGTTTTGTTGTTGTTGGGTAGTGTTCTATAAATGACAACTAGGTCAAGTTGGTTGATTAGTGGTGTTCAAGTCTTTTATGTGCTAACTGATTTTCCTCCTTCTTTTATCAATTAGTCATTGAAGGGTGTTGAAATCACTTACTCTGTGGTTTATTTGTTTACTTCTTTCATTTCTGTCACTTTTTGCTGTATATATTTTGAAATTTCATTAGGTGTGTAATGTTTATTATTGTTATATTTTCTTGATGTAGTCTTGTGAAGTATTGACCTCATTAATGTAAAATGGCCCTATTTATCCTGTCTCTGAAAGCTACCTACTGATATTAATAAAGCTGCCCCCACTTTAAAAAAACTCTTTATTGAGATAATTCACATACCATAGAATTTATGCCTCCTGTAGGTTGATGATTTCCAAATCTGCATCTCACAAAGTTGAACCTGTGTGCTTTGTTGACTTTTTAAAATTAAATGTCTAAAATTGTACTGATTCCCTTTTCCCCTTTATCCCAAATACCTTTTCTTTCTTTATTCTCAGTTCAGTTCATGGTGCACCTTTCTATCCAGTCAATACAGTTGAAGATGTGTTGTTGTTAACTCCTTTTCCCTTTCATGTTTATTCTCTTGCCCACACTTACTGCTTTAATCTTTCCCAGGTCTCCAGTATTTGGTCCTTTCTCCCGTGTCTCCTTCAGACGTGTCTTGCTAGGCCCTGGCCCGTTTCTGCCACGGGGGCCGCAGTGCCCTTTTGACTCCTTTCCTGCTTCCTGCTTGTATGTCTCCCTTTCTGCTGCCCTCTTATCCCCCAGTCGGTCCCGAGGAGGTGTTCTCTTCAAGACTTAAGCACGGTTATGCCCCTTTCAAGTTGAAGTCCTTTGGTGGCTTGCTTTTGTCTTAGGATGCAGGGTTGTGTCACTTCCGTGTCTTTGTATAATGTGCTTTATATGCCTAGAATGTATGTTCTTTTTTTTTTTTTTTTGAGTTGGAGTCTTACTGCATGGCCCAGGCTGGATGCAGCGGCACACTCACGGCCGCCCCAGCGTTGACCTGCTGGGTTCCAGTGATCCTTCTGCCTCAGCCTTCCAAGTAGCCAGAACTACAGGCGTGCACTACCATTCCTGGCTAATTTTTAAAAATTTATTGAAGAGCTGAGGTCTCGCCAAGTTACCTGGGCTGGTATCGAACTCGCAGACTCAGACAATCCACTCCCCTCGGCCTCCCAAAGTGCTGGGATTACAAGAATGTATATTCTTGTTTTCTTGATCCACCTGGCAAACTCCTACCTAGTCTTTTAATTTCTATTTGAAGATAGCTTATTTCTTTCTGTTGTTTCCCTGTATAAATCTGCTTTCAAGTAATAAACTTGTATAGTTAGTAAATGGCTAGTCTTTTCTCTATATATCTTACATTTCTGTCACAGGTCCTGGTATTTACTACTTCTGTTGTGATTCACCCATTTTGTACTTTTTTTGAATTTTTACTTTTTTACTTATTCATAGATTGTGAACTCCTGCGGGCAAATGATATGTCGGATGTTTCTTTGTATCCCCTGCACCTAGTTCATTGCCCCTCACATTTGGTAAATGCTGGTTGATTGTTATTAGGTTAAGCTGAAATTACTTGAATGACTGATAACCGTTTATTTAACCTGAAATTACCATAAATGCAAACTGAAATTCTATTAAAACCCTAGTTAGAATAACCTATAACAGCTCTCTGTGTAAACAAAAATCTTTTAATAGCCAAATAAATGACCTATACCTAACTAAATTTTAAGATTGAGATAGTACGTTTGTGCTGATGGTCCATGGGTTGCTTTATTAAATGAGAGCAAGCAGTAAAACATTAGTATTTTGTAGGAGCCACATGATAAAGTAATTGAATTTCTCAGTGCTTGTCTTTGAATCTTTCTTAGTTTCTTTCATATGGCTGGCCAGTTATGTGTATTGAGAAACACTTGGGCTTTTTAATTAACTTGTCTTAAGAATGGAATTACTCTTATGGAATGGGGAGCCCAAATGTGATACAGTTGGTTCTGTCTGGTTTTTAACTGCAGTCAGTGCACTGGAAAGTACATGAGTGGCACAAAGTGGTAACATTCAGAAAGTTCTTTGTCACCTGTATGACAATGTTACTCTGTACAGTAGAGTACATTTATTTGCTATTGAGAATCATCTTAGACTGGAATTATGGACATCTCCCTCATAATAGCCCCATTTTTACTTCTCGGTTTCTTCTAAGGGTGAGATCTTCCTTCATGACCCTAAAGGTGTGGCATTTCTTTTTGGACGTTCCTAAATTGCTTCTGCACTTGCCACCAAGCTATATAGAAAAATGCTGTTGTTTCAGTATTTTCTATACCAGTTGCTGACTATCCTATAGTCATTTCACAACCATTCTTGGACTGTATTGTGCATAACTATTTATATATGCCGTCAACTTTTTTGTGTGTATTTTCCCGGATTCTCTGAATTGTCTTTTGAATATTATTCAACTATAGGATGCTTAAGAAGGTTTAATAACTTACTTTGTCATTAAAGTAACCTCATAGGCCATTGTCATTTAGCTTTTAAAAGATAGTGTTACGTTGTTGCTTCATTCAGCATGTTTTTTTTTTTTTTTTTTTTCAGCTCTGTTCACAATAGCAAAAACAAGGAACCAACCAGCATGTTTTTTAGTCAGTAAATGGGGCAGTGGTGAGTTATTCTTGGAATTTGGAGATTAGAGTCAATGTAAAATTCACTTTTGAAGGTTGAGAATAGTTACCTGCCAAAGTCTTTAAAGGTGCTCATATTCTTAGATATGAATCAGAAGAACGTGACCTGGAAATCTTAGCAAGGAAGTAATGGGTGTGAATGAATGAAAGCTGATGTAGACAATGGTATTACCATAGAAGAAAGAATGTATCAACAGAAGTTTGACAGGTTGGAGTTTAGAAAGATAGGACCCAACAGATAGGAAGGGAAGGAAATTAACATTTGCTGAGTTCCTGCTGTCTGTTGTTAGGTGGCTTCCTCCCACTCCTTGCTGCACTCTTATTTATAGTAATCTTTAGATTCTTTGGACTTGCTGTGTAGAAATTATATTGTCTATGACAGAAGACAGCTTTTGTCTTTAAACTTCCTTTTTCTTATTTTTATTTTTGTTTTCTTATTTTGCTGGCTAGGACTGCCAGTACAAATAGAAGCTGTGATAGTGAGCATTTTTCTTTCTTTCTTTTTTATTTTTATTTTTTGAGTTGAAGTCTCTCTGTCGCTCAGGCTGGAGTACAGTGGCACGCTCATGACCTGCTGGACTCAGGAGATCATTCTGCCTCAGCCTTCCAAACATGATTTATTTAAATATTCTAATTGGAGAAGGAAATCTGTTACTTTATTGTTTCTTTCTTTTAAATTATCACTAAAGTACTAATAAGAGCCTCTGGCTTAAGCAAGGTAGAAGTTAATTTCTGATCAGATGGAAGAATTCTCCAGGGTAGTTTCAATAAGACAGGCTGATAAATAGTTTTCATTTAGCAGGAGCATGTGACTAGCTAAAACTTGAGGGCTCTAGTACTAAGGAGGAGGAAGAGATGCTGTTATCAGTATGTGCATAGTAGTAGGTAGAGGCAAATTTACAGGACTTCCCAAAACCACTCTCAAGTTTGATAATTTGCTAAGACTCACAAAACTCACTAAGCTGTTACACTCATGAAGGATTACAGGTTACAGGGGGACAGATTACAAGGATACAGATTTTTTTTTTTTTTTTAAGGACAGAGCTCTCAGCGTTATTGGAAAGGACAAAGCTCAGGGGCTGCTGGGTCCTGGGTCTCAGCAGCAGCCATTGCAGCAGCTCGTGCTGCCTTCTTCTGCCTTTGTTTTTCCTCCTTGAGGCGCTGTCGCTGCTGCTTCTCTGGGTCCGGGAGCAGCTCCTGAAACGGGTGCTCCTGGGGTCCCCGTGGTGACCCAGGCGCCCTGGGCTTCAGCCTGCAGCCGGGCCTTCCTCTCCTTGTCCGCCTGTGCCTTCTCCCCGCCCTCGCCGCTGCCCCGCCAGTGTTCAGTCGTCTGCGGCATCTGGGCCGTGCGCTCTGCGGTGCGCTGCTCCCCGGCCCGGCGCTTCTCCTCCGCGGCCGGCCGCTTCGCCCGCAGCGGCTCCCGCGTGGCGGCCAGGCTCGGGGGCCGGGCGCGCTCCTCGGCCCCGGCGCGACGGCCACGGCTGCCGGTGCGGGCCGGGGGCCTCCGGGTCTGGCCGCCAGGGCCCGGGGCGCGGCCGTGCGGTCCTCGCAGCCAGGAGACAGGTCAAGTCCGCCAAGAAGAGAGGTACGCAGGGCGAAGGCCCGGCAGGTTCTGAGTGTGGGTCTGCCAGTGTCCTCTCCCCGCGGAGCAAGGCGTTTTCCCTCAGCACCAGTAGGTGACAATGCAGAGTGTTGCCGATCTTGTAAACTCGTTTGAGCTTCAGTGTCCAGAGTTTTTTTTTGAGTTGGCGTCTCACTCTGTCACCCAGGCTGCAGTGCAGTGGCACACTCACGGCCACCGCAGCCTTGACCTGCTGGGCTCAGGTAATCCTTCCACCTCAGCTTTCCGAGTAACTGGAACTACAGGCACGCGCCGCCACACCTAGCTAGTTTTTTTATTTATTGTAGAGACGAGGTCTTGCCAATGGCGCAGGCGAGTCTCGAACCCGTGGGCTCAGGCAGTCCTCACCTTGGCCTCCCAAAGTGCTGGGATTCATAGGCATGAGCCACCGCACCCAGCCAGAAATTTTATGGGGGCTTCATTATGTAAGATGATTGATTGATGGATTGTCTATATGATTGAGCTTAATCTCCAAGTGAACTGATGGTTTGTGGCCCAGAACCCTCATCCTAAGTCATATTGTTGGTGTTTGTGCATGGCCAGCTTCTGCCCTAAAACTATGAGGTGTGTGGTCAACCCTTCCTGAAGATTTGATATGACCAGCGCCCGCCACAAACAAGGACACTTCTGTCAAATATGATACATTACTCCCAGAAGCTGAGGTCCATGCCCAGACTTCTCTTTGGGCTACACAGGAAGATAGAGGCCACTGATGGAAAGGAAAATATATTTGTAAATGGAAGTCCAACATGATTATCTGTGAAAGATATCACAATTTAAAAAAATCTTAAAAATACGTATGTAAAGGAAAATTTATCCAAGTGAAAATAAAAGTCCAAAAGCGGTAACCAGTTGGTGTAAGTTCAAATCTAGAAGTTGGCGGCCGAAACAGAATTTGAGGAGCCGTTTGAACGGAGATCAAATGAAAATAAAATTTTGAGTCATATGGAGAAGAAAACCACCTAGAAAATTTGTAGTGCTACTAAATGATTATTGCGAAAGACATTCTTTAGGAAAAAGGGAAGTGATTATTTGCTTTGCCGGTTGTGAGGATTGCCATATTCACCTGTAATCTGGTATAGAGAGACTAGAAGGGTTGTGATAATTAATGGCTTATATGTGCATAGAGCATTACTTTTTACTAAGTATTTGTAATTGTTTTAAAGGGTATAATCAGGGCAATGCTGTTTGTTTTATTATCTCTGTTGATGAAGTTGTTAATATTGGGGGTGTTTTTGATGACTGCCAGGTTTCAGAGTGAGTCGGGGCAGAGCTGGAACTAAAATCTTTGTCTCCTGACTTTTGGGATATGTACACATTTTTTCCAACTCCAAAATGATTTCTTTTGGAACCCAGTTAACAGGAGGTCTGACTGAATTCCTGCAACTTGGGAGTTTCTCTTAAGGATTAGACTGATTGATCTTTCTTTGATTTCTAGTTGATGTTGGTTATTCTGAAATGGTGAGTATACTAACTAGACTCTAAAACAAATAGTGCTTTTTGAGGGACAAATGAAAATAAATTTATAGATTGTTTAGATTTTCGGAATGTCTTTGAATATGACTCTTTACAGTATTGCAATGTTACAGGTTCTGATGAGCAAAATTTGACTGCCTTAAAAATAAAAGTGGGATGTCATTGGGTCTTGCCTCTAGGGCACTAAAACTTAGAGGATTCTTTTCTTATTTTTAAAAAAATTATAAAAATGTGTAATTTGTAAATTATTATCATTTTTTAATCTATTGACCATTTTCATGAAAGAATAAGGTACACATTCTTGTTTCTCTTTTAATATAGATTAATATAAGCATATTTCCCTTTTACCTTCTGCAGAATGACATGTATGTCTTAAGTGTACAGATCGTTGATTTTCATTTTTATTTTTATTTTTCTAAATTTTTATTATAAAGATGTGGGTACAATTCAGGGTTAGGTATACAAACAGTGATCATGCAGGTACCACTGTTGATGAGGTATGCTCCTCCCTCCCCTAGCAGTTTCCCTCAACTGCCAATCCCACCTCCCCCCACCGACAGTTTCCCACTACTGCCAGTCGCTTTCTTATAGCATTATAATTGTTCAAGGTCCTCTTATGAGTGAGGATATATGGAACTCTGCTCTTTGTTTCTGTGATAAGTCACTGAATATGATAGACTCCAAATCCATCCAGGTTGCTGCAAAGTCCATATATTTGTCCTTCTTTATGGCTGCATAATATTCCATTGTGTGTATGTAGCACGTTTTTTTTTTATCCAGTCCAGCTTCGATGGGCAATATGGTTGGTTCTATGTTTTTGCTATTGTGAATGCAGCTGCAATAAACATACGTGTGCAGGTATCTTTGTAGAATAATTTGAGTTCCTCTGGGTATATTCCCAATAGGGGAATTGCTGGGTCATATGGAAGGTCAATTTCTAATTCTTTCAGAAATTGCCACACTGTTTTCCAGGGAGGTTGTACAAATTTGCATTCCCACCAGCAGTGTAGAAGCGTTCCTTTTTCTCCA
>CAUYQG010120651.1:0-29943 GCA_963574415.1 Tarsius wallacei | reverse complement strand
TGTATGTCCACTTGTGACAACAAGGAGTCAGATTTCAAAGCCACGAAAAACATTTTTTAAAGTTTTCCAAAGACATTTCCTGTGTCCAGATGTGCCAGTACAGACAGACACACGCAAACACACGCGCTCTCTCTCTCTCTCTCTCTCTCTCTCTCTCTCTCACACACACACACACACACACACACACACACACAATGCGGGGTCAGCAGCTCCTGCAAATACTTTGGAGAAACAAAACAGCCCGCGGAGCTGCCTTTCCAATCCCCGCGGAGCATTCGACAGAAAGTAGAGGGGAGAGAAGTGTGGACGCCCGGCAGAGAGGGCGCCCCCGGCCTGGCCCCCAGGCTCCCCGACGGAGAGCGGCAGGGCCGGCTGCACTTACTCCGAGGAGCCCATGGCGCCCGCCGCTCCCGCAGCCCCAGGTCCCCTCGGGCGCCGCCGCGGTCCGCGCTCCGCTGTCGCTCTCCGCTGTCCTCTGTACTCTACTGTATTCCGAGAGAAACCGCGGCTGTTTCCCCTCCAGGCCCGGCCTCGCTCCCGCCCGCCCTCCCGGCTCTGACGTCAGGCGTCTTGGAGCGAGATATTTATGGCAAGGATACTCTGAATTTTCCCTAGGTAGAGTTCTGATTGCAGCTCCTTGGGATTTGTAATTTTCACACTTTCAGACAGAACCGTAAGGGAGGGAGCGGGAGGGAGGCAGGGAGCCGCCGGCAGGGCGAGGCGCACAATGAGGGTAGCTGTTTCCCACTTTGGCAAGGAGACTTCTTAGGGCTGCCTCTGTTTAGGAAACATGGAAGGGTCAAGGAGGCAAAAGTGGCCACCTGGGCTGTGAGTTTCTCCTCGGCTCCTCCTCTGGGCAACGGGCAAAAAAGGCTTAGTCTGAGGCCGGCTTGGGGGTGGGGGTCAGGTGCTCAGGAATCCCCGCTCCCTCATCAAAATGTCCCTGCGCTGGACACTCTGTGTCCCCAGGAGGTGCTGGGCAAGACGGAGAGAAATCAGAAATCAGACACAACAGAACGGCCACTCAGGAGCCCTGCTCCACACCCTAACAACTTTTCCATTTCTTTTTTGGGAGTGTGTGTGTGTGTGTGTGTGTGTGTATGTTTATTTTTATTAAATTATGTTCCACACTCTTTGCCTCTGTATAGTTTCCCCAACTCAGTGCCAGTCAGTTCATTTTACTTCGTTGCTTATATACATAGTTTGAGCCGTTTACAATAGCTCTTATTCATACTTTTTAATTGCTTTTAATTTTTTAAAAATGTGATTGTGCTCCATCGTCTTGACCAAACTGGAAATTGTCCCTTTGTCAAGAGCAACTGTCTCCTCCATGATTGGCAGCACCCTCAGGGAGAGTTATTGGCATTGATTTTCTCTAGTTCCTCATCTCTCCAACCCTCATTTCCAGAAGTCCCTTTGCAAGCAAGTGGTGCCCCCACTGGATGATGACTGTATAGAGTTTTCTAGATGTTCAGGTCTAGATTCCAGCGGTCATCTCTTTCTCCACCTAGCTGAAGGGGCTTAGAGAAATGGCTTGATTTAAGGGCCATCCTTCCAGAGAAAAAGAGAGTGGAATGCATTAGCCTTCATGGTTCCCAAGGACTGGGGAATGAATTTAAAATGATACACATGAGATGCAAATTACTTGTACATTTCAGGTATTCAACTCTCCATTAAAGGGAGGGGTGCAGATAACTGCAAATCATCATTAAGGCACAATTGTAGTGAACTTTCCATTAGCCCAGACAGGGTAGAGGTGGGGATGTGTTGTTACCCACAGTTACAGTGCAGGAGGGACTCTAGGACTTGGAATGTGTTTCCCTCTTTGGCAAGCAGCTGGTTAGGGCTGATTGCCAGAAAGAGCCAAGTCTTGGGGTTGTGCTTCTTGGTAGGCGGCAGTCGTGTTGTTTTGATACAAGCCACAGAGGGCTGGAGCCTGCTGTCTGGGTTCCTTGCCTCAGCATCATCTTCCACCTCCACCTGCCTCCGTCTCCTCCCTCATGTCAAGGCTCCACTGGCAAGGTGAGCTCTGCTTTGCAGTTGACTACAAACTGGATTCCAGGAGCCATTGACAAACCCCTTCTCCCTGGCCTTCCTCAACTAAAGAAGCTGGAAATCTACAATATTCACCATTCCAGATCCTCTTGTAGCTCGGGATAACTGTGGGATCTAGTTCTGACCAGTGAGATTGAAGGCAGAGGACAGCTTCCACAAAAACTCTTCAAGAAAAGGTCCAACTCAGATGACATTCCCTTTGACATTTCCTATTTCTCTTTCCCCCATTTTTTTTTCTCTTCTGGAGCATTGATATGATGCCTGGAGGTGCAGCATCTGTCTCACAACCTTGAGAACAAAAGCCACCGATTTGACGGTGGTGGTGCGGGAAGACAAAAAGAGTCAAGGTCTTAGACACTATCCATAAGTGGCTGTACCTCCCTCTGACATCCTGTTAGGTGAGAAAAGTAAACCCCTATGTGTTTAAGTTATTATAATTGAACTTCCTTTTGTTGAGAGCCAAATATACTCTTTCCTAATACACTTTTATCAATCCACCAAAATATAGCACTGGGGTAGTTACTAAGCATTGGCTTACAGATATGACAATTATTTTTATTTTTAATAATAAATAATATATATAATAAACAAATAATATATTTGTTTGAGTCAGAGTCTCACTCTGTTGCCTAAGCTGGAGTGCAGTAGCATGCTCATGACCACTGTAGCCTCAATCTGCTAGGCTCAGGTAATCCTTCCACCTCAACCTTCCAAGCAGGTGCATGCCACCAAACCTGTCCAGTTTTTTTATTTATTGTAGAGACAAGGTCTCACCAAGTTGCCCAAGCTGGTCTGAAACCCCTGGGTTCAGGCAAACCTCTTGCTGCCACCTCCCAAAGTGCTGGGATTGTAGACATGAGCCACTGTACTTGGCATGACAATTATTTTTATCATGCCTTGCACTGACATAATTCTTTATAGTTTTCAAAGCCAATTCACATATGCCCCCTCTGAACCTCACAACTTTGGGAGTTATCACTATAGTCTTTTTTTAATATAAGAAAAAAGAGATCTGATAAGAGTCCTGCCCAAGATTGCATAGTCAGCAACCAAGGAACCTTAGAACCTAACCTAGTTCCTCTTCAATTCTGTGTATTTTCTGCAACATCTTTAATAACACAACAAAAAAGTCCAATGAAGAATGCTCATTCCTTCCAAGTCAGTGTGAATTCTATTTAGCTTAACTGAGATGAAACAGTTTGCAACTAAATTCTAGAACTGGGAAGTGACACAGCCCACTCATGACTAAGCCCAGTCCACTGTTTCCCCTCACTCCCAGCCTCTCCAGCTCTGTCATCCTGCTCTGAATCCCTGCAGCTGTTCTCTCCAAGGTCACATGGCTTTTTAGATGTATCCAGTCTTGTCATTCTTTATTCACACATCCTTTGAAATGCTTGAGCCACCCCTGTCTCGAAGAGTTCCCCGCCCTCATGGACATCTCGCTGTCACTATGACTCCTTTCATGTGATTTCTTTTCCTGGATCCTCCTCTTCCACTGAGGTCTTGGAAGGGCTCTGTCAGCAGGGCTCTTCCCCAAGGCCTTGTCAGCAGCCATCTTTTTCTTGAGCATCACAGTTCTTCCTCTTGGGTTCTCACCTTTTCTCCTGAATTCCACAACAGGCTCAGTCACTGTCTGGGAAATCCGGTCATCGTGTCTACACCCAAATCTACATCCAACCACCATTTTCCTCTCAACTTTAATCCCCCTTTTCAATGATTTATTGCCTATATTTTCCTGCCCATGACAAGTATTAATATTTATTAATTATGAATATACCATAATTAATTATGGTATTATTATTATTATTATAAAAGGATGCAGGAAAGTTACCAAGGCATAAGAGGGTTTCATGAAGGACTCATTTCTAGTATCAGGAAATATGGCAGAATCATCCTCCCTCGGAAATCACTCTACAGGCCCATCTAACTGTCTACAATCATAAGAAGATGTAGTGGAATTAATAGACATTAGCAATAGCAGACCAAATAGAAATGAAGTGACAGACCTAAGAGAAGTAGCATGTCCTTGTTAACTCCTTTTTACATGTGGTCTCTGTGAGAACCTATCTGCAAGACTGACACAGAGTAACTTCATTTTAGGCAAAGTAAGAGAAAGGATGAAATTAAAGACAAGACTAGATTAAAGATAGGGCCACTCAGAGGTGGTGGATCAGGGGCATGACAAGGATTGTAACAGGGGAAGTGAGACTGAGTAGTAACAGAATATTCTAGGTCTGGGAGAGGAGAGTCTTCATACCGGCCCAAGTGTTTTTTATGTGTGTTTGGTTTGTTGTTGTTGTTTTAAAAACAGAATCTCTCTGTCACCCAGACTGGAGTACAGTAGCATGACTGTAGCTCACTGTGACTTCTCAAACTCCAGGCTAAAGCAATCCTCCTGCCTCAGCCTGCCAAAAAGTTAGGACTACAGGAGAGTTCACCATGACAGATCTTTTTTTTTTAAGAGATGGAGTCTCACTATGTTGCCCAGACTGGTCTTCAACTCCTGACCTCAAGCTATCTTCCCACCTCATCCTCCCAACACTCTGAGATTACAGGTATGAGATACCACACCTGGCCCCCAAGTGTTTTTACTCAGGTTCTAGTGGGATGAGGAGCAAGAGAAGTTCATGAAATATGTGGATCTGAGAGCTGAAGAGCTCTCAGATTTGTGAAGAGTCCTTGAAGTTGTAGGGCCTCTCCAAGGTCATCTGACTCACTCCTACCCCCATCTTATTACATGCAGAGCCCTAATGTAGGTGGGGGTCTATTCTCAAGCTCTCCAGGGAAGGTGCTTCATCATTCTTCACCTACATATTCCAGGAGCATTCAGCAAGGCTCTGTAGTGCACAACTCACCTGAAAAATTGTTCCTGCCTGATGCAGGATCCCCAAACAGCTCATTAAGTTTGTCCCAGTTTCCAAGGCTTGCCACGTGCTTCCAAGACCCAGCCCATCACAATGAGAAAGAAGCAGGCTTCACCAAGGTCCCTCCTTAGTCACTCTCCAGGGGTAGAGCTCCTAATCTATACTGCAGGAACCACAGTGGCACTCAGTAAGTTTTCTTGAAGAATGAATGAGAACCCCAGGAATATGTCACCTAATCAGTATGAGGCTCTCCACGAACAACATATACCTTTCCCTGATTTACTGACACGGGCTATAGCAGATGGTAAAGAGAACTCAAGTCGAATCAGAGATCTTGGTTAAATCCCCAGCCCTGCCTCTCACCTCTGCGTGACCTCAGCATGGCAAGGTAACTTTCTCAAGCTTAGTTTTTGTGATACTTAATTTCTTGTGTCAGCCTGGTTGGGCCACAGTGCCCGGATATTTGGTCAAACATTATTCTGGATGTTTCTGTGAAGGTGTTTTTTTTTTGGATGAGATTAACATTTAAACTGTTCGACTTTGAGTAAAGCGTATCACCCTCCATAATGTAGGTGGGCCTCATGCAATTGGTTGAAGGTCTTCATAGGACAAAGATCAAACCCCAACACCACTTCATCCAAGCAAGAGGGAATTATTCCAGCAGAGTGCTTATGAACTCAAACTGCAATTCTTCTCTGGGTCTCCAGCCTGCTGGCCTACCCACAGTGTTTAGACTCACCAGGCCTCCACGATTATATGAGCCAGTTCCTTAAAGTCAACCTCTCTCTCTCTCTGAATGCTCACATTCCACATCCTGTTGGTTCTGTTTGTCTGAACCTCCTATTAGTGAGGAGAACTCTGACTAATACAGTGTCTTCAACAATAACATGGAATGAAGATCATTCTGTCCCAAAGGATTGTTGTAAATGTCAAATCAAGCAAAAGGGGTTGAAAATCTCTACCTCAATAAGTTCTTCCAAGACTGGGGAGGAGAAGGATCCCTCAGAATTTCGAGGTCTCTCTCATTCCACTACTTAGGTTGTCAGAAGCAACCCACTGACCGCCAGACTCTATTCAGGGTGTTGTCGAACTCCGTTATCAGGGGTGCCATTAATGCCTAGAAGGCAGAAGAAGCTTGTTCTGACCTAGTCTCAGTTCTGCACAGACACATTGCACATTGTGTTTTGATCAGGGGCCTGCTCACCGGCCTATCCTGCTTCTCTCACCTATAATAAGGGATATAATCTCCATTGTTTTAGACAGGACTCCTGGACTTTTATTATCTGACAATAACTTCCAAGGCTACAACTAAAGAGAGAAAAATGCCTGTAGTCCCAACACTTTGAGGGGCTGAGGCAAGAGGCTTGTTTGAGGCCAGGACTTAGAGAAAGAACCTGATTCTACAAAAACTAAATTAGTTGGGCATGGTGTCACATGCCTGTAGTTCCAGCTACTCAGGAAGCTGAGGTGGGAGGATCCCTTGAGCCCAGGAGTTTGAGGCTGCAGTGAGCTATGACGACGCCACTGCTCTCCATCCTGGGCCACAGAGCCAGACCCTGTCTCACCAAAATAAATAAATAAAAATATAAAAGCCCATGGCTGCCAAAATGTCTTCCTGAAAAGGACATCAATAAGACATGAACTGCATGTCACAAGAGCATGGAGATATTTTAGGTCTTTGTTGCTATGTAGTATAGTAAAAAGGTCTCAGAATATGACATCAGAAAAACCTGGTTTCTAGTTCTAACTCTGGCTTTTGCAACTAAGAGCATCATTTCACTTCTCTGCAAAATTCAAGTTAATAGAAGGATTAATCCCATGGTGCTAGAATGAGGATTAAATTATAGAATATTGGTGACTTATAGATAGCCACTCTTCTTACATGCCTTTCCTCTCCTTGCCCTCTTTCCCACCTCCACACCCGCCCAACACACTGCTTTTATGCTAGCTAATGTCAAGAATGCACTTAACATGAATGTACAAATTCCCCAGGTTCCTGGCATCCAGCTCTCTGCAAACCTCTTTGCCCAGAGTTAAGAAATCTCCCTGGGCTCAGACATGACCACACCAAATAGGCAACGATTGGAAAATTGTCCCCATAAAGGCTGTCTCTTTCTGAGGTGCAGGACTGCATTTTTGAGAAGCCTCCTCAGGTTGTTTGCAGCGGCTTTGAGGGTCGACTGTGCTGCCTCGCCTACGTCAAAACCCTAAGTGTTTAACCACAAGACACACAATCCTGGGACATCCTGGCGGCGGCCCTCCACCCCCGCGGCAAAGCAGGCCACGCGTGTGTCTAATCTGGTATGTGGCCTCCCTCAGAGGCCAGCAAGGCAGCTCTGGCTTACCGCACCACACCTGGCCACATATGGAAGGGAATATCACATGCTGAGCAGAGTGTTTGAATGGGTGAGGAATGGAGCCGAATTATTTCTTGACCCCCCCTCTAGACAATCTGTGATTGGAACCCAAGATCCCCAAACTGGGGAAGGTGGAACCCACTAGCAGCCACCACTGCTTATGTTATTTCTGGAGCCAGAGTCCTTGCACTGTCATGATCACGTACAAACTTCCATTACATCCCCACGTTTAGTAGCTCAAACCCTTTGAAAAATAATGCTTAGGGCCAAGTGTTCCAGTCAGCTTCAGGTTAAAATTATATTTTGGAATATTTAAAAGAAAAAATTTCCCAGATGATCTACATTGAGGGTGAAGATGGATCTCTCTCTCTCTCTCTCTCTCTCTCACACACACACACACACACACACACACACTTTTCTTCATTGAAAAATAATTTGAGACCCTTGCAATGTTCAGGATGAGTGACTTTGGGCTGGCATATATATGTGTGTGCAACTGAGTAAAGACTCAGGGACTTCAGGAGAAGCATGACCCATTTCATCATTCGGTGGTTTTTGTCTTTTAAAGGAAAATATCTTAAAAATGGAGAAGTGATGATGTTAGAAATCTGTTCTTAATTACTACTCAGTAACTTGGCAATCTGTTTTATCCCATTCATTTCTTTGGGAAAGTTCTCAGCAACTCATCTCTTCAGTTGTGTGTACACCATCGCACACAAAGATATAAAGAAAAAGAAAACCCACCCTAGCTGTCCTTGAAAAGAGCACAGGACATTTGTACATTTGTTACATCCTTCTGCATGTTAAATATTTGAAAGCACAGGTTTTCTCATGCTAGGGGGTTTCATAAGCACCCAATAGGCTTGTTTGACTATTGCGTATCTGTGATTTGAGACCCTAGCATAAAGACCTTTCTTTCCTATTTATTTGTTTATTTATTTGTTTTAATTTTTTATTTTAAAGATGAGGGGTACAATTCAGAGTTAGGTATACAAACATCCATTATGCTGGTACCCTTGTTGATGAGGTATGCCTCCCCTCCCCTGGCAGTTCCCCTCGGCTGCACAATCCCACCCCCCTCTTTCCCTGGCAGTTTCCCACCACTGCCAGTGCCTTTCTTATAGTATTATAATAATTGTTCAAGAGATCTTTTTTTCTTTTAAAGAAGAATCAAAGAAATCCTGCACTGACACATTTGGTCATTTAATCCTACTAAGTGCCAGGCACTGTGGTAAACCCTAGAGATGCAGCATGAATAAAATGAGATCTCTGTCCACAAAGAAGCCATAATGTAGTCGAGGGACCACATAATTAAGCTCTACCACACCAGGTTAAAAAAATAAAAACCCATGAGACTTCCAGAATTATCATTGCTAGAAGGAAATAAAGGGTAATAACATGTTGCCCCCCCTCCCCCAGGAGAGTTTTCTATGAAGAAAATACCTCTCCTTTCCTTTCTACTGGTAACTTCCAGGTCAATATTTCCAAAATGTCTCCTACAGAATACTAATTTCTTGAAATGATTTACAAAAAAAGGTAGGGGAGGGTTCCTCATGGTCAAATAAGCTTGATAAAGATTATATATTCTACATAACCCCTTTGAAACCTCACAGTGCAATGTTAGTATAATGAAGGATCTGGTAATTCCTGCAGTGAAAGCAATCTTGCCTATCTTTACTTAGCACAGTATTCCCCAAAGTTATTTCTTCATGGAACCCATTTTTTTCACATAACATCTATGAATATCCCATAGCTTTAAGAAACATTGTTTAGTGTGAAGGGGACCAGAAGAAGTCTCTAAAAATAAACATAAGTGCAATAGGATGCTGAACTGGAATTTTGAATAAAGCTGCAAGATACAATAGATAAGAAATTCTAAAACACCTCAGAGCAAGAGGCAGTTTTTCAAAAGGAATTATCTGGGATCCAATTTTATGCCTCCAAAAACCCCTTCCTATGAAGATTTTATAAAAAGAATTGGAAGTGTGGGGGTCAAGAAAGAATATTCTAAGGAGGATTTCTTTGAGGGACCTGCACCAAAAATTTTCTCCACTGCCATAGGAAGGAGAGCTTCAAGGAGATGACTCAGGGACCTCACTAAGTGCTCCCTAAAACTGGAAATTGTGGACAGTATTGGACTCCAGCCTGGAAATCTAGAAGACAAGAGATACAGATGGTGAATTGATTTGGTGGTGGATTAAAAAAGAGTAGTTGCTTTGTTGGGAAGGCTGGCACTCCTTGAGCCTGCCAGGACAAGGATTAATGCATGTTTCTTGAAGACCATATGTGGGCCACATGGGAGAGAAAGTGATCCAGGAGCTATTTTTATACCTTATCCAAGAGGACTACCTGGAAAAGTTATGGGACCACAGTACAGAGAATTGGTGTGAAGTGGACTATTGAAAACCCAAGTGAAGTAGGGGAGAAGCAACTGAGGGGGGAAAAAAAGGATGCACAGCCAATGTCATAGGAGTTTCAGTTAGAATGGTCCAATTAAATAGACTCTGAATAACCCACCAAAGAGCACACAGGAGAAAGAGCCTGATAAAGCCAGTTTACAACTGTAAAATCTTTCCTGTGGAAGGAGGAATTTCTAGCTATGGCTGAGTAAGGAGATCAACAAATCTTATTCCCCTAAAGCCACTATAAATCTGGATATAATTGACAAAAAATAAACAAAATTTCAGCACTCTGGAAATCAACCTAAAGCTTATAACGATCTGAGAAGTATTTATACTTTAAAAGCTGCTAAACTGTTGGGAATAATAGTGGGACTCTGGTGTTCTATTTCAAGGATGAGTCACTGTATAGCTGATCACTACACTGTGCAGATACAGGGTGACTCTTAGGAAGACAAGCTTATAAATAAAAATAAGAAGATGAAAAACAAAGCTGAGATATTATTACCTGCATGCTTCAGATTTTAAAGATTCAGCCATGACAAGCTACAAAACAAATAAGCAAATGAAACAGCAATAGCAGCCTTTAGGGGAAGCAAAATCAAAATCCAAAGTTGTCAATGGATTATCTAAAATGTTCCGTTTTCAACAAAAAATTACAAGACATACAAACAGTACAGTGTGGAAAAATGCAACCAGTAGAAACTGTCTTGAGTATCCTCAAATGCTAGATTTTGCAGACAAAAGCTTGAAAGCAGTTATTATTAAAGTGTTTTTAAAAACTAAAGAAAGCAATGCTTAAAGAATTGAAGGAAGGAGTAACAGCAATGAATCAACAAATAAATATTCTCAATTAGGACACAGAAATTATTCTGAAAGAACCTAATAAAAATTCTGGAGTTGAAAAATACAAGTAAAATAAAAAATTTACTAAAGGGACTCAGTAGACAATTCAAAATGTCAAATGAAAGAATCTATGAACTTGAAGATAAATCAGTAAAACTACCAATCTGGAAAGCAAAGAGAAAAAAAATGAATAAAAATAAATGAACCCTCAGAGTCCTGTAGAATGACATAAACTGTGCCAAAATGTATATACTAGGAAGCCCAGGAGAGAAGAGAGCATCATCCTTGTATCTGCATAGTGTAGTGATTAACTAATGATTTGACTCAGCCTTGAGACAGAACACCAAAGAATCCCACAATTCTTGCCAAAAATTTAAAAGTTTTTAAAGTATAGATAATTCTCAGAGGAGACAAAAAGAGAAAGTAGAAACATTTGAAGATATAGTGTTATAAAATTCCCAATGTTTGATAAAAAATTTAATCTACTGACCTAACAAGCTCAACAAACTTTAAGTGAGAAAAAAATAAAAAAATATATATCCAGATATATCATAGTCAATTTCTTCAAAGGCACAGTGCAAGCCTTGAAAAAATGGAGAGAAAAATTACTTGTCATGCCCAGGGAATATCAGTCTGATTAATGACTAATTTTTCATCTGAAACAATGGAGACCAGAAAGCAGTAAAATGACAAAGTGCTAAAAGAAAAATATTGTTAGTCAAAACTATTTTTCAAATACTTTGGCAAAATTACCACAAAGCATAGTTAAAAATAAACATAAATCATAATGGTACCCTTTAAAAACCTGTTTAACACACAAAGAAAGCAGTCAAGAAGAAACAGGAAACATATGAAAAAAATAGCAACTATAAATCCAATCATAAAAATAAATACATTAAATGTAAATGGTCTACAAACCCATAAAAAGGTAGAGATTTTCAGACTGAATTTTCAAAGCAAGAATATGCTGCCTGCAAAAAATGCATCTTAAGTACAAAATCATAAGCAGGTTGAAAGCAAAAAGATAGAAAAATATGTATCATGCAAACAGTATCCACAAGAGAACTGGAGTGGCTACATTATTATCAGACAAAATAGACTTTGAAATGAAAAATAGTATTAGAGACAAAGAAGGATATTTCATAATAACAAAATGGTTAATACATCAGGAAGATATAAGAAATAACAGCAGAACTCCAAAATTCATAAAGTAAAAAGTGACAGGATTGAAAAGAGGAATAGAGAATCCAACAATAGAAGTTGAAGATTTCAATATCTGACTATCAATAATCTATAAAGGCACTAGTATCCTCAAGTATATAGAAGACTTGAATAACTGTCACCAACTAACCTAGTATGTGTGTGTGAGTGTGTGTGCTCATACACTATGGTTTGACCATGTTTCTGCCAAAATTCAGATGTTGACAATGTGATAGTATTAAGAAATGGGAATTTTAAGAAGTGATTAGGCCATGAGGACTCCTTCTTCATGAAAAAAATTAAGACCCTGTAAAGGAGGCTTTATGCAACATGTGACTAGCCTGCCCTTCACTTTCTGCCATGTGAGGACACAGTGTTGTTCTCATCCAGAGAACATAGCTCTCATCAGACAACCATACCTGCTGGTTCCTTTGTCTTGGACTTCCCAGCCTCCAGAACTATGAGAAAATACATTTCTGTTCTTTATAAATCACCTAGTCTCAGGTATGGTCATGTGCTACATAACAATGTTTCAGTCAGTGATGGACTCATATCATGACAGTGGTCCTATAAGATTATAATAATGAATCTTTAGTGTACCTTTTCAATATTTAGATATATTGAGATACACAAATACTTACCACTGTATTACAATTGCCTACAGTGGTCAGTACAGTAACATGCTATATAGGTTTATAGCCTAGAAGCCATAGGCTATAGCTTATAGCTTAGGTATGTAGTATGCTATACCATCTAGGTTTGTGTAAGTACACCCTAAGGTGTACACACAATAACAAATTGCCTAATATTGCCTTTCTTAGTATGCATCCTCATCATTAAGTGATGTATAACTGTATTCTGTTATAGCAGCACAAATGGACTAAGGCACTGTGTGTGTGTGTTTGTGTGTTTGTGTGTGTGTGTGTGTGTGTGTGTGTGTGTGTGTATGTATGTATGTATGTATATGTGGTGTGATTTGTTTTATGGCTTAGTATATGGTATTCCTGAGGAATGTTTCTGGTGTGGTTGATAATCATGTGTGTTCTACAACCATTGGATGGTTCTTTTATCATTATGAATTATCTTAATACTATTTACAGTCTAGCAAACCTGGAATATTCTTCAGAAAAAAAATATACTAGGCCATAAAATAAGTCTCAATAAATTTAAAAAGTATTTGAATCATATAAAGTATGACAACTGACCACAAAAGAATGAAATTTTAAAGCCATAGCAAAAAGAAATCTGGGAAATCCCCCAATGATTTGAAAATTGAAAAACATACTGCTAAACATTCATGGGTTAGAAAACTCAGTATTGCTAAGATGGCATTTCTCCCCAAATTAAGCTAAGATTCTATGTACTCCCTATAAAAATCTTAGTAAGGATTTTGGGTACTTTTGGTTTTAAAACTTTTCTATTTCAGAAGACATCATGAATATGAAAAGATTAAAATGAAAAGACAAGCCATATATGGAGATAATATTTGCAAATCATGTATCTGATAAAAGATTTGGATCCAGAAAATATGAAGAACTCTTACAAATAAATAAGAAGACAACCTAATTTAAAAATTGGCAAAAGATTTGAATAGACATTTCACTAGAGAAGATACACAAGTAACTAATAAGTATATGAAGAGATCCTCAACATCAATAATTATTAATTGAAAATTAAAATCACAATGAACTATCTCTATATACCTACTAGAATGACAACAATAAAAAGACAGACAATAATAAGGGTAACTGCATGATGAATATTTGAGTACCCAACCCTAAATTGTACCCCATAATTTTAAAATAAAAAAATTTAAAAGTTAAAAAAAAAGAAAATTACAAAAACATAATAAGTGTTGGTAAGGATGTGGAGAAACTGAAATTTTCATACATTGCTGATAAAAATATAAAATTGCATACCTGCTTTGGAAAACAGTTTGGATGTTTCTTAAAATCTTAAATACAAACTTATCATTCAACCCAGAAACTCCTTTTCTAGGAACAAACCTAAGAGAACTAAAAACACTTATTATACAAAGACATGTCTCTGAATGTTCATTAGAACATTGTTCATAATAACCAAAACCCGGAAACAATCTAAATTTCCATCACCTTGTGAATGGGTAAATAAAGTATGGTATATTAATAGAATAGAAAACTATTCAGGAATAAAAAGTAGATTTCTGATTCATGCCTCAACATGCATGAACTTCAAAAAGTGTTATGCTAAATGAAAGAATCCAGACATAAAAAACTATATATTGTGTGATGCCATTTATAGAGAATATCCAGAAAAGGCAAATTTATAAAGACAGAAAGGAGATCAATGACTGTCTTTAACTGTTGGGAAGAAGTGAGGATTAACTGCACATAGGTTTGAGGAAACCTTTTGGGGTAATGGAAATGCTCTAATAGAGCTAAAATTATGATGATTGTAAAAGTCTATAAGTCTCGTACAAATCATTGAATTATACACTTGCAGTGGATGAATTGGATGATAGGTCAATTGTGGTATTTGCAACTATTATTTTTTAAAACCACCTTTCCTGCCTTTCCACCTTCTTCCCAACTTCAATCTTGGGGAAGAGGGTGAGTGGGGGAAAGAGTCAAACCAGAAAGAGAGGATACTAATCATATCCTTTCCCCAGAGGCAAATAGGTAGACTGTAGCCAATTTTAGCTAGGGAGCAAGTGGGTTGGTGAGGGAGGGGAGTAGTATCAGAGAAGAAGGAAGTTGTACTCTTCATATAAATTGATGTGCTAATTAATATACAGGACTGGATATTTTAAACCAAGATTATGTTTTACTCCCTAACATATTGCTTTCTAACGCCTGCTAATGAACAGAAAAGTCACTGGGCCTGAGCTTCTACCTAGTAGCAGAAAAAAAGACATCCTCCCCACACCCACCACAGGTGTGAAAAGGCAGCAGAAGACAAAAGCAAAGTTGATGTCATGATCACCACCCTTAAAACCTATTTTTTAAACATCTGGTTACACAAGGGCCAGGAACAGCAACAAGCATACAAATTCAGCAAGATAATATAGATTCCAGGTGTTAGGGAAAATCACTTAACCTCTCGGATTTCAAATTCCTTATCTTCAAAATGAGGATAGTAATACCTACCTCAAGAGGTTACTGTAAGGATTAAGGGGAATGAGGGATATGAAAGGATTTGGGGAGAGGATTTATAGGTATGAGTGTATCCAACAGCGTTTGATGAGGGAAGACGAACCACTCTGATTGATATAGAGTAAGGAATTTATTACAAGGTTGAGACACCACATGGGGAGATGGTAGCGAAGTCTATTTAAAGTTGTTACCTCTGCATCTATTATAGGGCCCAAAGCCAGCAAAGCTGGAAGTTAGGAATGGAAGATGGATGTGAAGTGGAGGAAACCAAGGTTCTGCTGGAACCTGGAAGGGCAAACTGAAACCATGTCTGTATCACCACATTGATACGAGATGACACAAGCGGTCTGCGGGATATGCTGGCATCTTTACCACGTAGCACCTGCCCCTAGTCCAGGATTCAGAGAAGGAAGATATCAGGTAGAAGTCGATAGAGCTGTGTGCCCAGCTTTGAGCCCTCTCTGACAGGACAATCACAATGTGCACGAGTCACAACAGCACCTGCGTTACAACAGCCTGCAGAGCACAACAAAATGCTTTACTTCTGCCTTTTTAGTCCTGGACAGATTTCTCTTGCACCAACCTTAACCTGGAATTATACAGAGAAAAGAACTCTGGAAAACAATTTCAGCTTAGTTAAATTGAAATACATAATGCAGGGCCACCACACTCCAACATGACAACTTGGCATCCATACGTATTTCTCTTAATCAGACTTCGTCTCCAAATAAAGACAATAGCAAGATCCTGCCTTGCCTCACATGACGCAACTGTCTCATGTACCACTGAAATCATGTAACTGTCTCTGTCAAAGGGGACACACAGGTTTTTATTCTTCTTAATCCATCTTTGAGTGATATCCATTCCTCATTCAGCTGAGTCACATTCATCTGGTAATGACTATAACTTAAATACTAAGATATAAATTTAATCACTATTAACACATCTGATGTTTGATGGAAAAGAGATGGGAGGGGGAAGAAAGGGGAAAATAGGCTAATATATTCATAGAAAATTAAGAAAAAAATCATAACTATTATACTCCTCATTTCAGTCAAGCATATGGTCCTAGCTTATTTTTATAATACTAGTCATCCAATATTCTCTCTGCCTTCAATAAGCATTTTCATGTGGTCGGGGTTTCTTACCTGACGGGAGTGACCAAAACTTTATCACTGTAGGGTCCGGACCCCTAGTAGTTCAGCCTGTTCTAGGTTGTTGTAGTTTACCATTGACATTCTTTCCCCCCCATTGGGGTTTTATTCTGTCACTCAGGCTGGAGTGCAGTGGAGCAATCACAGCTCACCACAGCTTTGACCTCCTGGGCTCAGGCAATCCTCCCACCTCAGCCTTCCAAGTAGCTATGACTTCGGGCACACCCCACCACGGCCAGCTAATTTTTTATTTTATTTTTTGTAGACATGGGAACTTGCTCTGTTGCCCAGGCTGGCCTCAGACTCCTGGGCTCAAGCAGTCCTCCTGCCTTGACCTCTCAAAGTGCTGAGATTATAGGCCTGAGCTGCCATGCCCAACCTACCATTGACTTTTATCACAGGACATTGGAGTACCAAGAGGTGCCCAAGGGAGTTTCTGTATTCCAGACATACTAACATGCACCTTCTTATCCTCATTGTTTGGTAGCAACTAATTTCCCCTCAACAAGATCAATCCTCTCAGCTGGCACCACAGCCCCCTTCTTTATCTGGTGACCTCTGGTATGACAAGACCTATGAGGACAGAAGGCAAACCCAACTTCCAATTTAATGGAATCATTGCTGTGGTGGATGCATTTTTCCTTTGGAAACTATGCCCTTTAGATAAGAAGAACCCAAAGATTCAGAAACAAGAAGCAAAAGTTTCACTAGCAGTGTCACTAGTGGTAATAGTGAAAGAACCTATTCCCACTTCTGTGCTTTGATTCCTGAACTCCTGAATCCTGTTGATGGGAGAAGGAGCACTTGTATTCATGTTTTCCACAGAAAAAGAATCAATAGAACACATGTAGACATATAAGAGGTTTATTGTGGGAATTGTCTCATGTAATTATGGAAGCTGAGATGTCCCACGTTATGCCGTCTGTCTTCTGGAGAACCAGGAAAGCCAGTGGTGTAAATCAGTCTGAGGTTGAGGGTCTAAGAACAAGGAGGAGGGTTTGGGAAGTAGGGGGATTGTTGTGTAAGTCAGAGAAACTGCAGGCCCAGGAATCAGAAGCAGACACTTTATTTGAATATGGATGTGCTAATGTCTGAGGACAGGAGAAAGGAGTGTCCCAGTTCAGTAAGAGAGAGAAAGAATTCTCCCTCCTTCTACCTGTGGATTGCATTGGGGTCCTCAATGAACTGGATGACATTTTCCTACTTTTATGAGGGTGGCTCTTCTTTACAAAGTCCACTGATTCAAAGCTAATCTCTTCTAGAAACATCTTCACAGACACATCCAGAAAGAATGTTTTAGTAGTTATTTGGGCATCCGTTAACCCACTCAAGTGGACGTGTAAAATCAGCTGTGTAAATTTGGACAAATCACTTATAACTTAGCCTGTCCTAGCCACAGAGGGGATGATAATAATAGTTATCTATTAATTATAGCCACTGATCGTTATAATGTTATCTAATAGTTATAACAACTGTATGAGGTTATATCAACCTTATGAGGTTGTTATAAAGATCAAATGAGCTACATGTGTGAAGCACAGAGCCAATTGGCGGAGTGAAGACTTGACAAATGATTATCTTTTCCTACAGATTACTAGAATATAGAAGTCACCAGGTTTGAGTAGGAAGAGTCTGTGGGTAAGGCTCATGAGAGGACTGCTGATTAAATATGAAGGGTGGACTCTATGTGCCTCTGAATTGACGTATGGAGGGGAGGAGTGAACCTAGGATGCAGTCAAGTTATTACTCTGCTATTTCAAGCTGTGAGACCTTGGGCAGGTCATGTACCATTTCTGGGCCTCTGTTATCTGAGGTGTAAACCAGTACAGTTGATTTCTATGATTTCCTGGGCTTTTCCCATTTCCTGAGCTTAAGACTCTGTGGTGACTCTTAACTGTCCTTACATGAGTGTCCCTCCCTCCCTGCAGCTGTGAAAGCCCACTCATGATCCCAGAAGAAAGAGCATAGGCCAAAGTCCTTGCAGCTTTTGCCCCAGAAGTGAATCCCGCAAAGACCTAAAAGGGGTTTTCAGTATTTATTAAAGCTTGGGTGATGGCTACCGCATATACAACTGAACTATTTTAAGCCCCAGCTATTTTCTTTTTCTTTTGAAGAGTGGGTGGATTTTAAGACAAACAAACTAATGAGGTATATGTTAGCATTGCCACAAAAGCAAAACAGTCAAGATTTCCCAGCACAATGCCAAGTTTGGGCTTGGAATTTAGAGGATTAGAAGGGAATCCCAGTGGTCATTCCATTTCTCATGCCCCATGATCCTGACTTTCTAAACAGCCAGTCTCTCACCAAGCCTAGTAAGGGGAGCCCCTGTGAGGGTCCCCATCCTGGGGGTAGGGAGGCAGGGACAGTGAGATTCCCTTCCCTTCTTTTCCTCTTCAGGCCCTAAGAGCAAAGACACCACAGACACTTAAGCAATTAGGGAATAATTTAAAACAAATGTGTACTGGAGTCCACACAGAGCAAAGGAGCCTTGGCTTAATGTGCAATGTAGCAAGTCTTCCTAGTGCTTCATCTTTCGCTGGGGAAAAGAGACTTCTTCCTTCAATGAACACACCCAGGATTTGGGTGACTCTCTCCCCGCTCCCCCGCACACACACAGGCCCTTATCGTTTTGTTGTTATTCCAAAGCAGCCTCTACCCCAGCGGAGCTGTCTTGAACACACATTCCCTGGTGTGCCGGCTTAATATGTTTTGGCTGCGTATAGCAAAGGATCTAAAATAATAGTAGCATCACTGAAATAGAAGGCTATTTGTTGTTTGTGTACATGGTCATAGATAAGGATTTCAGGCTGTGGTATAGGGAATATGAGGACACACCCAGGAGTAACAAGGGATGAGGCCACTTATTGGATCTACCAGAGACACCATGACTCTGACCTCAGGCAAGCAAAGATGAGGGCATCTGCCCCAACCTGCCTGTTGGCTGCCTATTGGATGTGTATTCTTTTTATTCATTCATCCTACAAAATAGTTCCTAAGCAGTCACTCTGTGTCAGGCACAATGCTAGGTGCTAGGGCATCCTGTGACAAGGCAACTATGGTGACACTCTCACCAAACTCCACAGTCTATGTGGGAAGATAGATGAGAAGAAGTAAACACATGAAATTAAAATTGCAGTTCAGCAGTATGTAGGAAACAGCCAGGATACTGTGAGAGAGAATAGTAGGGAAGGTTTACTTGACACAGGGTGGTAAAGGCATAGCTAGAATTCCACAGAAACAATAGGGAAGAGACATCTATGGAGAAGATCTCAGGCCAGCCAGGATTCTCAAGAAGCAGACAGAAATGATGGCAGACCTTCTGAACATGGGTGCTGCCAACCAAGTAGCCACTGGCCACACAATACAGGGACTGGATAGGCTAAGGAGAATGCATGCCAGGCCCAGCACAATTCTAAACCTGTGAGGCAGAGGTGAGGCAAGGGAGCTGTAGTGACTGGTCCTGCTTCATAGTAAATAGTTAGAAAGAAGTAAAACTGGGATTTGAACTCAGATTCTTGAAGACCAAGTCCAGGCTCTTTGTACACACAGCCACTCAACTGACAAGAGACAAGAGAAAGTTGACCTATTGGGGGGAGCATCCATTTGGGTTAGAGAATTCAGGATACTAGTCCCAAAAGCTCAATGCTAGTGCCCATGAAGAACCAACAGCCCTACAGGGCCTACTGGGTTAGGGAATTCAGGATACTGGTCCTACAAAGGCCACAAAAGGATTACATTACAATCCCCAGACCTAATTGCTTTATAGACTGCACAGCACAACTTACAGTCAGCTCTGGGATAATGATATCTCCCCTTCTAGTTTCGCTCTCTTCCTAAAGATTCCAGCATTTTCCTCAGAGACATTAGACAGAGGCCTGCATGACTGAGGATCAAAAGCAACCATTGTGAAAGCCCCTGAGGAGGGGCCTGTCGGGAGGAAGAGAAACTAAGTGCTATTGCAGGCTCAAGCTCAACTGAAGGGCCACCCCAGATAAATCTCGCCAGAGCTCATCTGGAGAGGAGATGATGACATAGAGGTCAACCAGAAAGCCGACAAATTAACTGCCTTATGCTCATTCAAGTTTTAAAGTAATCAAATAACTCAAACCAAGGTAGACAGTCTTAATCCCCAGAAATAGCTGGCTTTATAAATCACCCACAGAAAACTATTTCTCTCTATTCCCCTCCCCCACGTTTTTCTTTTTAGTAGAAAGTAGTCATTTCTGAAAGATTAAAAATAAGCTTTTCCAAACAAGTCAGATTATCTTTCCGTGGTCATCACTTTAAAAAATAAAACCTGAACTTCATAAAGGGTTTTTCTCTTTTTCTACAGAGTAGCATCTTCATGTCTTTCTAGGCTATGCCCTTTTACTGTAACCAAAAGGCCAGACTTTCTGAGAGCCGTGACCTTATGTGCAGAGATGTCTATGTGAGAATTCTTGTCATTCTTATCTAAGTGTGCCCCCTGAAGGTGTGTGTGAGAGAACGGATAAAGTCACTGCCAGCGGGTTTCCCAGTTCTATTTCCCTTACTTTTTTCCCCCAACTTCCCTTTGAAGCTAAGGGGAAGTAGAGACATGTTGGAAAAAATTGGAGGCGTTTAAATAAGAATATGGGTTAAAGCTAAGCTAGTACCATGTTCATCTACTTGTGGAGTTTTCATCAAGTGTTCAGTGGTCTGTGTTTCAGTTGAGGCTGGGCATGTAACTACCATCAGGCTTATAATGAGGTCAGATCATAACCACTGAGAGAACTAAAGCTCTGTTCACTTTGTTGTTATTCATAAGTATCCCTGGGGCACCTTCCCACTTTGCTGCCAAAGTAGTGAGTTCCCAGCAGAAATAATTCTGCATTTTTTGTCTCTTTTAAATCAAACTTCTCAGCCTATACACGTCTGCAGCAGCAGCCAATATCAGACAGCAATGTGAGTAGAAGGCAGACTCAGGAGGGTGCCATGCCTGGGTTTGAATATGTTTGCTATGCCTTAGTAGATGTGAGGTTCTTATCAAACTACTGAGTCTCACTATGCCTCTATTCCCTCTTCTCCAAAATAGTAGTAATAGAAATGATGACAAAATAATTCATATGATGCACAGAGCAAGGCACATAACACACTGTTGCCATAACAATTATTATTATCATTATCAATGTAAACAACCTGGAATGGACAGCACTGAAATATGCCTTATACGAAAATGGATTTCTTCACTCAACAAAATCACGCACACATAAATCATTGATATGTTATGTACTACTTTTTCACCTGACAAATCTAGAAAATAAAGAAACTCATTCATATCGGTGAATGCCTGCTGTGTAGACAGACCCGGACATTCCTAGCTGGTCTCTACAGTAGATTGAGTATACGGTTCCAAGAGCAGGGCAATGTGAATATGAGCTGGGCTCCCATCAGTCTCCTGCTTTCGCCTCAATCAGTCTCCTGCTTTCGCCTTCTAGGATAGACCACCATCCTTCTGGCCCCTGACCGAGGGGATGGGAGATTGGGATCTTCAGGTCAGAGTCTGACTGGTTGGTTTCAAACCAAAGACCTAGGGTCTGGGCAGCAAAGCCAGGTCAGAGACAAGAAACCATGAAAGGTAGCTGGGTTGTGGCAGACAGTGTCCATACTCTGAGATGGTCCCCTGGGACCCCATTTTACCATTTATCTGAATATCCCCTACTTGTTTCAGTGTGATTTCAATTGCCTGCACCTGCTACTCATCTTTGGAGGCCTGGCTGGCTATTGGAGCCACCTTGGTCCCTCACACAGAAATCTGAAACGTCTGTTTATTGCTCTCTCCTTACCCCCAAAGGCCCTTAACCCGTGACTGGGTTGGGGGTCATAAAAGTCCCGATCATTTGCCTTGGGTTATGAGTTCGGGCAGGTCTTCTGCAGAATTAAGCTGAATCTAAACTTACACCTGAGATGGCTCCTTGCTAATCTTTCTTCCCTCCCCTCCCCTCCCCTTCCCACACCCTTATGGGTATCCCCAGGAGCAATTTCTTAATATATTACTCATACATATGCCTCAGGTCTGCTCCTGGGAAACCCCACCTAGTGGCTGGGAAGTTCCTGAACTCTCTCCTAAAATTCTTTTCCCTTTAGCCAGATACAGAATCTACATTTCCCTTTCTAGTTTGCCTTCTAGGATTTGATCCCTTTTAGATAAATGAAGTCTCTTTTTTGAGTTTGCAGCATTCTGATGCTTCACCATCCTCAAACCTGCAGCACACACCAGTGGCACGCAAGGTCCTGGGGACTGAGAGCACTGTCTCCCAAGCGGTCAGACAAGTCTCCTCATTCCAGGCCAGTGGGTGGACCCCCTGAAGGGTGAGCTGATGAGTTCCAGCCTTGCCAACAAGAACCCTTATAGCATACTTTCTGTGATGGGTAGTTCAGTCTTGGTTGTTGTTCTGCATCCATACATTATCCTGATCAAGTCATGGATACTGGGGCTTCTGCTTGGTCCCACAACTTGTTTTCTCACTCTAAACTCCTCAGCAAGGAGCCTTGGTCTGTATCCAGGACATATATGACCTACACTGAGACCCCTAGAGAGTAAAGCTGGGCCAAGTTCCTCATCAATCCCTCTTGCTGAAGACAAAGGAGGAGAGCAGGAAAGTTCTCATCCTTGTACTCTCTAGTCTCTCATCCATGTGTAGGGTGGTAAACCAGGAACCCAAGCTTGGGAGAGATGACAGAACTCAGCAGCTCCTAAGTTAGGATGAAGTGTTGTACCTCTCGGAAACCTAAGTGAGTAAAATACACGTTGGGAGACAAGGGGGAAACTTATCTGGGGCTCTGCCAGCCAGGTCCAATACCCTAAAAAAAAAAGTCCCAGCAAGTCCTAAGTTACCATAAATAGCCAATCAATACTTGTGAGGAGTATTTAATAGCATTGTGACATTCTGAGTTGATACAATTCTAGCCGTAATCAAATAAACCTGTTCTTTAGCCAATATGTACAGTCTTACTACAGAAGGGGTAGACTTTTCTTTTTTTCCTTAGCTTTCTTGAAATACTGAAAACAACTCTTCACTTTTGTTGGACCCTTAGAGCCTGGGAAACTTTAGGCAAGGGGCAGGGTTTTCAAGGGTTGTTGCCATCTATGATGATGTCCACAGTGGGGGGCTTAGAAGCTGGTAAAAATGGACAGTTAGCTACACTGGTTTCCCCTGAATCTCCCCTGCAAAAATATGGGTTATCATGAGGGTAGTAGAAAAGCCTAAATGTTGTCTTTGGTGATCAGGGGTGGACAACTCCTCTCTTGGTTTCCCGTGGTTCAGAGGGGCAGGAGAGTGGATTGCACTCAAGTCAGAAATAAATGTTACCCTGTGCCTCTGGCCTCACGCAGTGGGACCAGGCCATTCACCCACTGCCCAACCACATATCTGCTTGGATGTTTTTCTCTGCAAAAAAGGAGACAAACATTGGTAGGCAAACCTACCTCGTAGGCAGGCTAAGAAGGGCACTCCAAAATAATCACAGGGAAGCAACAGCGAGGGGTCTCCACTCACATGTCCCGGCATCCATATGCAGTGCTTCTGTAGACAGCAGCAGGCATCTGGAAGCCCCAAGACAGCAGGCCTCGGCTGGGTAATTTAGGGTTGGGATGTTCGGCGGCAACACAAATGGCTCCCCTCCACTGTGCACTACTTGTTTCTTTTTATCTTCCCCCTAACTTTTTATGGGATTCTGCATGTAAGGCCAAAGTTACAGTGCCAGCAAGCACACAATGCATCCATTGGGAAATCATTATTCTTGTGTGTTTGAAGCGCTTGTTTGAACCATCTTTAAATTATTTCTTTGGAAATAGGTCTGGTTTAAATGTGTTTATCCCTTTGCCTTTGTTAGTGCTTGTTTGCATTTGCTGGGCATTAGTAACAGATGAGTGAAGACATATTAAGGTATTTAGTTTTTTGAGGCACTGTAGTTACTTCCACATTTCTAGCCTAGATAAGATCAACAAGAACCAGGGAAGGATGCTATGGCTCGAAGCCCAGGGAAAGCAAAGGAGAGTTTGACTGAAGATAAACAGGTCACTGTGGAGAAGGTTGAGGACATATCTTCATGGATATAATTGAGGAGATCTGTGTGTACATATATTGGTTATTAATATTAAAATATATTAACATATGCTTTTTTTCTTTCTGAAATACAGTAGATATTGCAAGAGACTCAAATCAGAAGTGAGGCAACAAGAGGATAATAAGTGAGAAGTTATGTCCAGAAACATAAAATAAAAGCAGTATGGAAGCTCTAGATTGGGCCTTGTCCATTCCCCTGTATGATCCTGAGTCACTCTCCTTCTCTGCCCAGTAGAGAACTTGGACCAGAACCAAGAGCCCTCCTAGAACCCCCAATGACTCTCCTGATTTGGATTTTCCATGGTTGTGAAATACAGAAGAGTTAATGGTGAAAAAAAAACCTAGATTGGCCAGATAGAGGGGCTCTCCTGGAATCAGAGGTGTGCTTCAAGGGATAATACAGTAGCAGGTGGTATGGCAACGTAGTTCACAGTAGGGGATCAAATCCAGGCTCTGCTACTTCCTAATGATGCAACTTTGAGCTAATTCTTAACTTTATGCCTTGGTACCTTCATCTGTAAATTGGGACCGATCATAATGCCTACCTCAGAGGGCTTGAGGGAAGAATAAACGAATTCATGTGCATAAGGCATTTATAATTGTACCTTCTCACACAGTAAGTCTCAGTGGATACTTTTGTATGTGAATGTATATTCATACTTGCCTTTATGTGTGTATGTATACTTATATCACTCTAGTGAGGTCAGAGGTCTATCAGTGAGTGTGGCAGCAAATGCCAGATGCCTGCCAATAAACTTTCACCCTTGAGGGAAAAAAATCCTTGCCCAAGGAGCCAGGATTCAAAGCTCAGCAAGATGACTCCAGAGCCTAGACTTCAGGGGTGTGAGGAAAATTGAGGTTAAGAAGGCTAGTTGGGGGTCAAAGTATGGAAGACAAGTCTTGTCTGAGTCCTGCAGACACCAAGGAAGGCTGGGGAGCTTTAGAGCAGAGGCATGGGTGGATCCGGGCCTTTAGGAAGGTCACTCCTGAGCAGGGTGGAGAAAGAATTCATGGGGGAAAGGGCAGTGGTGGGAAAGCTGATGGCAAGTTGTTTTCATCTTCCAGGTGGGTAATGAGGGAGACCTGAACTAAGAAAAGGGACAGTGACAGCGAGGATGCAAATGAGGGTGGGATCTAAGCATCAGAGACACAGAGTGTTCAGAATCTTCCAATGGTCATGCCAACGAACAAGAGGGGAAGCCCTTCTAAAGAGGAAACCGTGATCAGCTTGGTTGATGTCAGAGGAGATATGTTCAGTGGGATTCTGCTGCTCAGGAGAGCAGTCCAGGCTGGACATAGGAATTGAGGGTGGGAAGAGAAGCAGTGGCTCAGGGAGGACTTGCACGGTGTGGCTAGAGGTGGGATTAATGGTAGTAATATCTGTCTGGGGGCGGGGAAATACCCCTTATCAACAAGGGTGCCTGAACGAAGCATATTTGTATACCTAACCCTTAACTGTACCCCACAATAGCAAAATAAAAAATATTGATACAAAAAAAAAAAAGAAACCAGTACGCAAGGCTTCTGCTCATCTCCCAACAAGTCCTAGGCATCAGACACCAACACTGGGAAGTCCATCGGCTCCCAGAGCTTCACAGCGTCCTGGTATCCCCTGCAGCTTTCTCTGAACCAAGCCTGGGGCCTGCTGTCTAGCACCTTGGCATTCTTAGGAAGCCCTCCTAGTCTCTGGACTGGAATACTGTTACCAACTACTGACCACGCCGCTCCCTCTGATCTCTGTCCGGGGTGGGCAGCCTCACTCTGCTCAGTTCTCATTCCCATATGAGCCTGAGGCTCTTTCAGAAGAGATCAGGATGGGGGAGACTGCTTTGATCTTCTAGCCCCAGGAGAGGCCCCCTTGTACTGTACATATACACAGCCAGGCATGTCAAGGGGTGTCTGAGGTGCCAGGCAGGAAAGAAGTCGTCCCCAGATCTCCTGGTCATCTGGGCTCTTACCAGATGGGTCTCCACAAGATCACTTTTCAACAAAGACATTTAATACAACAATTGACGCTTGTATTTTTATATGCAACCCAATTCCTTTCATCTTCAATTTCTGTTTCTTTACCTATCTTTTAATTCAAGGATGACGGAGACTTGTGGAGATAGAGGGAGCAGAGGGGTAGGGAGGATTGTTAAGAGCATCAAAGATTTATTTCAAGTTAATTTTTTTTTTTTTTAGTTGAGAGAGGCCAGGAAAGGTTAAAATCTGAGTTCCAAAACATGAGATTGCTTTTCTCTGGCTGCTCTGTGGTCTGTCTGGACTTACAAAGAGGCCAGTGAGCAGTAACTTCACGATCTATAGGTCTTTGAGGTGCTTTTATGTGAAGCTGCTCTCCCTCTACAGTAAGAGCATAGCAAGAGAGAAGGCTACAAAGTACAGCAAGAAATATGTGGGTCAGACATAAGAAGGAACTTCTTGGCAGTGAGAACCCTAGAAGAAAGTGCTAGAAACACTATTTATCAGAAGTAGTTTAGATGCAGTTTCATTGGAAGGCAAAAAAAGGATGAGGCAAGATTTTCCCTCCAGCCCTAGTGGTGCATCTTCAAGAAGAAAATTTAATAGCCCTAAATTCTGGGGGGAAATTCATTGTTGCGGCAGCGTGGTGAAATGGTTGGTGCCTGGGTGGGTTTTAAAGTCAGACAGATACAATGTTACATCCAAACTTCAGCACTTGTTAACTGGATGCTCTACCTATGTGGAAATAACCACACCCAGCCTCGATTTTCTCATCTATAAACTAGCAGTAATGAACTTAATGAACATAACGAACTCACAGGATTATTTTGCCTATTAAAGAAAAATGTATGTAAAGCAATCCACACACAGTAGGCACTCATTTTTTAAAAAACTTGGATGGAGTTTTCCACTTCTGCTTTTTTGTACTCATAATAAGCCCCGAAGCACTTAGCTCTGGTTTCCATTACTGTTGAAAATGCATGCAGATCTGACTGGGAGCGAGCACAGCTTCTCAGGGTGAAAAACAAACTCCATTGTCTGCTTGTTTATAATTAGTGACATATAACCCAATACATCTAGGACTGGCTGTGACTGGTAAGGGAAACAAAGCTGCTGCTTTCTTCCAAAGCCACTGTGAAGTGTCTAGTTTGTGCTCTGGTTTAAGCTGCAGAGTCTTTATGACACCAAAATCGAGGGCTTACTGTCATGGGAGCATGGTCCAGGGCCTAGTGAAAATGCCCATCACTCAAATGACCCTTGGGGAATGTAACGAGAGATAATTACACATCCAAATAAAGTTAAAGCCTATCCTTCAACTTCTCATCATGTTTTCAATGCTCACCATATTGCTTCTCTTATGCACAACTTCAGTTCTCTTTCTTGGACCTGAAGCAGATTTAAAAAACCAAACAAACAAAAAAAACCTCTCCATACTGTCAGAAGCCAAGGCAATGATGTTGCTATTGTATTTGTGAACTCTAGGGAATATGGACAGAAGAACCGTATTTTGTGATGAGGTGTGTTTAGCAAATGGAAAGGACCTGCAGGCCTTTCCAGAGCAGCGTGGATCCAGACCATTGCTGGAACTCTTGTGTGTGAGATGGTTGGCAGGGACAGGCATCCTTTGTGGTCATGAGCAGATAGGAGTAAGCTGTCTGCATGGACCCAAATCCTTCGGCCACACACCCGGTGCAACAACTTGCCTGGCTAACCAACCTGGCACATATGTCTCAGAGTGGCTGAGCTCACGGGAACATCATGGCCCTAAATATCATGTCTTTCTGATTTTTGTTCTTGTTATGTTCTAGAAGGACCTCAGAAATCTTGGAGATAAGAGCAGCAAAATGCTTCTCTTAGATTGCAGACTCTACACATAAATTCTCCAGTTGGTTTTAAAATGTATCTTATTAGTTAAGAATGGAAGGAGGTGGAGAATGAATCTGAAGGGGCAAGTAAAAGAGAAGTCACTGGACAGAAATATATTCTACCACCCCCTGTCCTGTGTTTGGTGGTCTTTCTACTTAATGCATGAAATGAACTCATTGAGGGTTGATCTGTTACACAGTTCACTCCACTGGTCTTGGGAGACGGGTCAGAAAGAACCTCATCCACCCTAGGATAATTAGCATTACCACCATGGAGTTTTCTTAGGTTTTGGTGGACTTCTTAGCATTACTCAACTTGGCTATCTGGTTACCAGAGTCTAAACCAAGTGTTAGCATTAAAATTCAATGTCATGTTAATAGATTCAGTGTAAAAGGGTGTGGTACTTCCTGCACTGCATTTGAATTTGCCACAGAAAGATCAGGTCTGATGTTTCATGTGCAGCAGGCAGTTCATGGGACCTGAAACAGGAGAAAGCCACTAAAGAGTTAGCCCTGGTGACCTGAGTTGGTTAGATTTCACCAAAGGTTTAACCACGCTGTGGAAAAGAATTTACATATGGGAAACACTGGCTCATTGCATCTACATTTAACCTCTTTCCCCTTTGAAGCAAAATATTTCCTACAGGGTAAATTTTTAAACCTCTGACCATTTAATTTTGGGGAACAATATTTTTTTTATAAAGGAAAAACTCAACTTCATGTGTTTTCCTCCAAATCCCCTGACTTTCAGAGATTATGTGTTTTGCTGTTGGAGAGATTTTCCCTCCTCAGTTATATAATAAAGTCTTTGTTGTTCAAAATTCTATTAACCACAACCCTCTAGTAACCAGCACATCTGTAAATCTCCAGTACAATAATTATTGTTCATAGTCATGACCCTGGAGCTCTGCGTGGTCTCAAATGCCTTCTGAACCATCAAAAGAACATACTAAAATGAGTTTGCATTCCCAGAGCGCACATCAACCAACCACAGAGGGCAGGAGTCCAGATAAGTGCTAGGTAGAAGAAGAACTAAAATAGCAGTTTCAGATTTGTCCCAGGTACTTCACTATGTGGATAATGAACATCTTCACTACATTGGTTAGAACTTTCCCTTGTTTCAGTGAGTTTTCTAATGGTCAATGTGGACTCCCCCAAAATACTTGTGTTTGACTTTTGAAAGCACCCAGCTGTAAAGGCAGAGGTCAGTACACCCAATTAAATCAAGGCTGTTTGTGCCTAATTTGTATTATCCACTAACAAATTTAGAGGTAGTTAAAACACTTTTAAAATTTGGAAACTTTCTGAGCTTAAGAGTGGGTGAGATGTACTCTCCCTACTTGGCTGCTACTACGTTATGATTCCCATCTGCTGACCACAGAGCAGCAAACTCCTAGGCCATTTCCAGGCCTCAGGAAAGACAAAACCAAGCTTCACATGAAATGTTTCATATGCAGCAAAAAAGTGAGCAGGAGAAAGAGATTGAAGTTGGGAAGGACAGTTTTATGACCAGACTGATCAAGAGTCCAAAACTCAAGCTCACTTCCTTAATGTTAACACTGCAGGAGAAAGGTTAGAGAGTATGTTTCTTCAGTGTGAGGTGAATTTCATCCTGGAGGAAGACCAACTCATTCAGCCCCACGTAAGGTTTAAATATAAGTTGAGTTCAACTATCATCAAGGACTGGGATTGACAGTCAGTGTATAACTGGTTGATTTGCATGTGAGAGGAAAAAATCAGTTTGACTGGAAAAAAAGTAAATTATGATCCTGTGTGTAGTTACCAGGGTTATTTCTTCATAGCAAAAGTAAACATATTTGATTTTAAATATCAGCAAGGAAAACAAGATGTTGTGATTTTCATAGGTGCAAGCAAATCGATCTCTACACAGAAGTTTTCTTTCTTTTTTTTTTAACTTTATTTTATTATAAAGATGTGGGGTACAAGTCAGAATTAGGTACATAAGTAATGTATATGCAGGTAAAGTTTGGGCCTCCAACTGGTCATTACTTCCCCTGGTTTA
>CAUYQG010120648.1:0-27755 GCA_963574415.1 Tarsius wallacei | reverse complement strand
AAAAAAAAAAAAAAAATTTTTAAAGTTAAAAAAAAAAAAAAAGGATTAAATAAATGGGATATGTCACTGTGATTTCACAACTTCTGAAAGATAAATGTTCCAAATATTTTAAAGGAATTGTTTTTTAGATGGTATAAGTATGCATGTCAGGGTCTCTTACTTCTTGTTCAATATTTATAAAAATAATATTAAACAATTTATTATTTTTTCATGTATCCATCTTTTCATTGACTTATATTCTCCATAGAGGTACTAGGATCATACATTTTGCACAAGTCAAAGAAATCACTCTTGAAATTACATCCATTTTTTTTCTTGTATCTCTTGCATTTTTTTGTGCTAGTCAGGTTTGCTGAGAAAACAAAATCCTCAAATCTCAGTGATATCTACAAAAGATTTACTAACGATAAGCCTTCTCTGGTGACAACTGTGCCCTTCCTCCTATAAACATGGGGCTGCTTCGCTTTCCTTGTTTCTTTTCCACATGTTTTCACATTTTGAGCTGAAGTTGTAGTTTCTCTGTGGGAAAGACCTATTCTTGTGATGGAAGATAAATGGAATGGAATAAGACAGTATGCACACTCTTGACTAGCTTTTTTGGATCAACGAAATGTTTTAAGGTGGATATATCAATATTCCATTCCTTTATATGCTCAAGTGGTATTTTACTCTACAAATATACCCAAATTTGTTTACCAGTTGATATATACATACGAGTTGTTTCCGATTTTTTTGTGTTTGAGAAAAAAATTGCTATGAATATTTGTGTTAAAAATTGATGAAACTAAACTTTCTTTTATCTTAAACAAATATCTAACAATGGAAAAACAGTATTATGTGGAAAATAAAGGTTTAAGTTCCTTAAAATTTTTGCCAAATTACTTTCCAAAGTAGTTGAAATATTTTTCATTCCCACCAGCCATACATAATTGGGTGCCTCACAACTTCAACAACTCTTGATATTACCAATCTTTATTTTGTAGTTATTTTAAAAATACATATTAGTATCCACTAAAAGCTTTAATTTGCATTTATCTGATGACTAATAAGGTTGAATCCTTTTTAGGTATTTACTGACCATTCATAAACATTCTTTAGTGAAAATTTTGCTCAATATCTTGACCATTTGGGTTTTTTGTCTTACTTTTAATGATTTTAAGGGTTCTTTATGTATTCTGTATACAAGTTCTTGTCAGATACCTTTAATATAAAATAACTTTTTAGCTTGTGTATTATCTTTTTATTTTTTAGTTGTGTCCTATAAAGTGAAGAAGATATTATATTGATTCATTCATCACATTTTTACTTGTTCTTGCTTCTTATCTACTATTTAAGAAATATTTGCTTTCCCCAAAATCACAGGAATTTTCCCCTGTGTTTTCTTCTAGGAGTTCTGCGTATTAGTTGGAATGTTTAGACCTATGATCCTTTCAATTTAGTCTCTGTTATGGCATGAAGTTCTAGGCTCATATTTTTCCATATTCCATCATCCCTATAAAATGTTTTGAAACGAATGCTACTTTCCCATTGAGCTACCTTAGCATCTTTAGCAAAGGAACTGATAAGAGAGAATAAATAAAATAAACAGTTTTAACAATTTAGTAAAGGAGCAAGGGACTTATTAAAGGAAATACCACTGGGAGAAGTGAGTGGTCAGATAAGACTTTGGCTGAAATAATAGAGAGATGGAAAGTTTAATTGTTCAGAAATAAAAATAAAGAACAGAAATAATAAATATGTATTAATAAGATCACCAATAAAGAGATAAATTAAATTATGTTCCCTCCCTAAACTTGGTAAGGATTCCTTGAAGTTGAAAGTTGACTGATTAATCATGACAACAGTACCTTAGGAATCCCATGCTGTTTTTACTATAATTATTTTATTATCAAAACTTAACATTTAAAAAATATTTTAAATTTAGTGAACATTATTTCTAATTAAAAATAAAGAAACATTTTTTTATTGATGATAGTGATAGTTATTTTATCTTAAAGTTTATGTTGTATTGGCTTAAATTTTATTTATTTGACTAAATTATTTAATATGATTCTAAAATATTGTTTTGACATCAAAACATTCCAAACAAATTATTCATCCCTTCAGTGCATTGCACTGAAATATCATTTCCCATCTTCTTGACAGAGCTAACAGAAGAAAGTTATCATTACAGGATAGAGACGTTCACCAGAAGACAAAAGGCAAGATCAAAATAAACAACATCAAACACAGAAGTCAGTGATATGAGAGAGTCACAAAAAATGAATGACACTTCCAGGTGACAAGAGTTGCCGTAAATTCAGAATTACTTCAAACTTCTTTAGTCAAAAGTATAGGGAAATCAACTTTATATCTTTACACTCCTATCATATAAAATGCCTGCAGATTCTTTGTAGGAAGTATTACTGACTGGGGTACTTTGTAGCTTCTTGGGTTCAAAATTCTTCGTGAAATGCACCTGAGAACTTGTGGACCTTCCTTGATTGTTAAAGCAGAAACCGCAGAACTGACATTATCTTATCTTAAAATTCATTCTGAAACTACACTTTGATAGATTCTCGTGAGGAAATAGCCTAATTTTTATCTTACTAAGATGCCTTTTGCAATTTTATGAGCCATAACCTTAAAAATGGTCAACGCCTTCTGGATTAATGTCATACTATCCAGGTTAATAAAGAACAACTGCTCCCTAGCAGCCTTGCATTAAATAGCCCCCTATGAGAATTTAAAAAAAAAATGCAACACAGCATCCCATAAAGGTATAGTTATTGTTATGTTTCAGTAAAAGCTATAATCATATGGCAGTATTATAATTAATACAGGAAACAGATATATTAACAAAAGTTTATAAAGGTATTATTAATAAATATGATCTGGTATTAGAGTAGTGTTTTGAGTTAATGGGTTTCTTGTTGCCTCCAGGACTTAGAAGTGACTGGAAGTGAAGTGCATATTAAGTCAACACAAAGATAGAAATTATTGAACTGTAACACACTGAATGTATCTTTCATCAATTTGAATATTATCTTCACCTTTTCTTAAAGTGATATTTACTATTTCTTTTTTTATAATTATATAATTTTTGTTTTAAATTTGTGGGGTACAGTTAAAGGTTAGGTATACAAATATTCATTGTGCAGGTACCCTTGTTGATGAGGTATGCCCCCCCTTCCCTAGAGAGATGGTAGTCAATATCTTGTTTTTTGTTTTTTTTTAATTTTAAATATGTGGGATGCAATTCCGGGTTAGGTATATAAATGTTCACTACGCAGGTACCTTTGTTGATCAAGTGTGTCCTCCTTTCCAATCCTGCCTCCCCGCCTTCCCCACACCACACTTTCCCACTACTGCCAATTCTTATTACTATTTCTTAACTGCGGCATCTTAAGCTGCTAGAGCATTTCAGGATGCACCCTGACAGTATGAGTCCTATGGATAGAAATATAACCTGAGAAATGTATTTAAAGGCCAATCAATGTTTTCTTTACACATTTCAGATCTTTTCACTTTGTCATATTAAATTGCATGGTAGTGTAATATGCTTTACATGCTCTCTTTCCATTTGGATTTCAGCTTTGTAAAAATAAAACAATAGAAAGTTGATGATTTGACACATTTTAATATTTTCTAGTCATTGTCTTTGTGAATGCTGTTTCTTTTGGAGGCAATTATTAATGAAGGATAAAGAGTAATAAGTCAAGCATACTTTGTTTAATATGAGATTTTGGCAAATGGAAATAGAGAAATAATGAAGGATAGGCTAATGAAGACATATTTTAATTTTTCCTAAAAAATATCCAATGAAGAGATAAAATCCAGAAATTCTTTTGAGGGTTGTTATCACAAGGTTTGGTGACAATGCAGTTTCAATTTGGGGAAAAATTAAATTTTGGATTGTTTGCATTTTTCCCCATAAGCCTAAATGTTGGAGTAACTGTAGACGTTGAAAAAGCATGTCTATATGGAATAATCTTAGAAACAGATGATAAACCTACTTTTTGAAACTCAGTTGAATTCCTTTAAATTGGATAAAACTCATTAATTCTCTATTAGTAAATGCATGAAACTTTGGGTGATGTACATAATTACATAAGCTCATCTGAAATTAAATATTAAAGCTAGAGGACCACAAAGTTAATCTTCTTTATGTATATATCTTAGCATCAGCTATTTAACAATGTCAAGAATCACTGAATGATGACACATTTTCACAAAGTGACTGATTTTCAGTTACTTATTCTTGTACTATGTACAACACATAATACCAAGTTCTGTACATAGAAAAAAAAATCTAAACAGAAAATAAACCAATCTAATTATTTTTGAAGTGTACTAATTTTACTTTTCAACACTATTTCCTGTTTAAATATCATAGATGTACACACTAGAACACACACATATACATGAACACACACAGAAACACTGAAACCTAATCCATCCCATGCATTTACAAGAATAGTGGACAAGTGGGATTCATCTCTTTTTTGGGATTTATCTCTTTTTCTATCATGATAAACACATCACAGTAATTTCAAATTATGTTTAAAAATATAATGAATTAATTGTTTTACTTTTAGTTTAATGTTAGCACTTAAGAAGGTCTAGTGTCTAATTCAGAGAGAAGCATACTGGAACATTTTTATAGAACTGTTTTTAGAGGAGGAGATGTAAAATATATTTCTTCTAGTAAATAAATATAAATCCTCCTATTGAACATATATGTTTGTGAGAAAACAATGATTGCTTTTCTAAATAATGTTACTGCTATAGAGCAAATCAATGCCATTTTATTGTTTAAAAAAGAAAAACAGAAATATAGGGTGAGTACCTAGACCAAATATTCAGATCTGACAGTAAAAATCAATTTCAAATGCATACCTTGTTGTTTTACTTATGGTCACATATTTGAGTACACTATATCTAATTAGCAATGACAAAAAAATAATAGAGTACCATGCACAAAACTTTATTTTATATAATCTTTAAATAAAACTCAACATAACACATTCTTTGGTGAAATAAATCAGACTTAGAAGTTGTCTCAGATGGAATCAAGTCAGATAAAGAGTTAATTATGTGATTCCTGGACCAAAAGACAAACTATTTTCAGATGCAAACATTAATACGATTATTATTTTTTTAATGAGAAATAAATATCACTTCTCTTATTCCCTGAACTGGAGTAAAATAAGAACAATAAAACGATCATTGCCATTTATACAAACCCACCATATTCTTATTTAAAAAGTTGTCAGACTCTAACTTTGGTATCCTAGCAATTTATTTTGATGTGACTTGGGATACTATAGTATTGATATCTACAGGATTTATTATGGCACCTTAAGTGTCATATTAATTAATTTTCTGGGTTTAATATGATTAATTATTTTAAATCCAGAAAAAAATTTCCCATTCTTCAAAATAGTAATAATTTAACACATTTCTCCAGAACTCCAAAATATTTGTTTAAAGGTGGTATATTTGTTCATCCTTTTATTATTTACCTATTTGTGCCTTTAAATTTAAAGCAGATAATTTGTAAGCAGCATATATTTGGATATTACCCTTTCTTTTATTTTACAACCTTGGCTTTTTAATTGAGTGAGGTCTTTGTGTCATGCCCATTTTATGCAGTTATTGATAGGGTTGGCTTACATTTGTCATCTTTTTTACTTAATCTTTATTTGTTCCATCTTGTTTGTTCAATATTTGTCTTCATTTTCTTCTTTCTTTTAATTCAATTGAGCATTTTTAAAACTTCCATTTTATTGCTTACAGTGAGTGAGCTTTTATGGTTGTTTTAGAGTTGTAGTATATATTTCACCTTCTCACAATGACATACCTGTTCTCATATACAATTTGAAAAAAATTCGAATGCAGTTCATCCTCATTTCTGTCTGCCTAGTTTTTATGACATAACTTTTCCAGTTATATGGGAATATAACAGAAATTCTTATGTTATAAGTTCTGCAATGCATACTATTAGTTTTTATTTAATGTTAACATTTTTAAAGTCACAACATGAGAAAAAAGCATTTACCCTTATTTGTACCTCCTCCGGTACCATTCATTTTTTGTGTGTATAAATTCAGATTTACATCTGATACATATTTTTTTGTGTGTGAAGGCCTTTGATATTTCTCAGAGTGAAGAGCTTGAATTTACTTAGCTTCCCTACATCAAAAACACTTTTATCTCACATTTATATTTAAATAATATTTTGAGGAGTAAAGAATTCTAAATTGGCCACTTTATGATTTTTGTAGTTTAAAGGTGTTTCTCTAATGTTTTCTGGTGCAAATAGTTTCCAAGAAAAAATATCTGCTGCCATTATTATCTTTATCAGACAGGTTTTTATCACTTTTAATGCACAATTTCTTTATTTGCAAGACTCTTTGTTATAATGCTATTTTTTAAATATAAAAAAATAAAAGAATACTAGCAATTTTCTTCCTCTTGGCATCTTAGCTTGATACCCAAGCAGGCTAATACACTATTCATAAACCCTTCCCAATACAGTGGAGAGTGCAGTAATGCTCCTTGGAGTTGGACTCTAAATATTTTAGACTTTTTTTCTTAAAAATAGGATAAGTCAAAATGACTTTCAAGTGTTTATTTTAAAAAGAAAGAAAAATATGTGTCCTTACTGTGTTACTGATTTCTAACATTTTAATTCTTTTTAGAATCTTCATCTTTCGACTTACATTATCTATTTGTTCTTGTGTATTGCACACTTTTTACCTAAGAACGTCTTGTGTATTAATCATAGATAACCCAAGTCTCTGGTTTAATAATTACAAAATGTCTATAATATCTCAATCATTCTACTTCTTGTCTTGTCTCTTCAGACTTTTTGACTATGTTTGTATGCTTGTATGTATGTATGTATGCATGTATGTAAGTAAGTGTGTATTCATTTATTTTGACTTAGGGCTTTTAGTGTGCACTGTGATTTGTGTTAAATATTAGACATTTTGTATTGAGTAAAAAGCACTAAGAATGAAACCTTGATTAGAGATTTTATGCTTGTCTGGTTAGAAGTTAGGCTCTGTTTACTTTTTGCTGTAGCTTTAGATGTCAGATGCTTCAATTTTCTCTATTGTTCTTCTTCATTGTCTCTTTCAAAGTTTTGGGGTTTCCCTGGAGACTTCTTCCTAAATAGAGACATGGACTTGTAGTTATTTTCAGCTTTTTTTTTTTTTTTTGAGTTGGAGTCTCACTGTCGCCCAGACTGGAGTGCAGTGGCCGCTCCTGGCCACCGCAGCCTCGACCTGCTGGGCTCCGGGATCCTTCAGCCTCAACCTTCCGAGTAGCCGGAATTACAGGCATGCGCTACTACGCCCGGATGATTTTTTTGATTTATTGTAGAGATGAGGTCTTGCCAAGTTTGCCCAGGCGGGTCTCGAACCCGCGGGCTCAGGCAATTCACTCACCTCCGCCTCCCAAGGCGCGGGATTACAGGCTGAGCCACCGAGCCCGGCTATTTTCAGCTTTTAAATCCTGATATTTTTATGGGATCCTTGTAGATGGTGAGATGAAATGTGGCTATATGGGAAGCATTCCATAATCCTATGATTAGTTCTCAATCTTTTGGTGAGTCTGTGTTCTTGTGATGTGACCTTTACAGGTTTTTCTAGTGCCTTTTATTTGTTTCCTTGTGTTATCTCTTAAGTGAGACAAAAAGGCTAGAGGACAATAGAGTTGACTGTTTTTCTTTCCCCACATTAGTTAGACTGTAATAAAATACATGTTAATTAAGATAAGGTAAAACAATTTTACCTGAAGTTAGGCATTTGTTAAAGAAAGCAAAATACATTAAGCATATTTCTAAGTTGTTGTTTTTTCCCCTGTTGGAAACATGAGGAGATTTTTGTGCAATCATTACAGTGAGCAACTCGTGAGGCATGTAGAGTAAAACCCATGAAAGTTTGGGACATTTGCAAGGGTGTTTCTCCGGGAATTTTATCATCTTAAGAGTGTCCATATTCACTGTAAAACAATTAGTCAAATGGCCTGTAATATCCCTCCCAATAATAGCTCTAGTAAGCTATGATTATTTGTATCAATTTGTCTCTCCCGTTTTCAGTGTTGTGCCCTGTGATCTCAGTTCTCTGATGGAGCTAACAAGAATTGATTTTCTGTTAGCTTTTTTCTTGTTCTAAGGATAGGAGTAAAGTTGTGTGTGTGTGTGTGTGTGTGTGTGTGTTTATGTTGAACTGGGAACCAAAAGTGAAAAACAAACTTTCCATACTAAAAATATGTTATTCGCTATACTGATAAATTAATTCATAGTTAAACCATTTGCATTTATGTTTATAAATGAAGGAGTTCTAGAATATTCTTATATTGTAAATCCTTTGAGTAATTGTAGTGGTAGTATAAAGTTAAATTATAAAATCATTTATTTAGGATTGCATATTCATATCTCTAAGCATCATAGTGCTTTCCTAAATTTGATTGTAAATTATTTAAATAATTCCATTTTGGTCAGAAAACATAGTCAGTTGTACATTTAAATTTGTAAATGCATTGATACTTTTGTGTGACTTATTACATCAACAATTTTTAAATATTTCCTTTCTATTTAAAAAAAGGTTTATTTCCCATTTGTCTGGTTAAAGAAGATGTAAGCATGTTAATTTCTGTCAATAATATATTGTTTTATATAATTTTTCTTGTACTACTGACAATTAAGAGTTTACATTTTGAAGATATGCTAATGCATACATGACAATGATTATTTTTGCATTTTTGTTAAAATACTTTTTTTATTTTTCATTTTTAATTATCTAATGTCTTGCCATTTTATTTTATTTCCAAAAAGGCAGTTCATTGGAAATGAAACAACACTAAAGTCTTAGTCTAGTTATAAATTACTACATGAGTTTTAAAAATTTATAATTATTCACATATCCATTACTGTACATATTTATAATTTTTGTAGTGTATCTCATAAATATTTTTTTTTCTGAATCATTTAGCAGCAAGTTGCAGAATTACAGACATACTGCTATTTCTGGAATATATATATACACACATGCATACACCTATCTAGCTATGTCTGGATATATCTTCTAGAATATCCATTCAGTTAGGCTTTTCTGACTATTCCTCATGATTTGGTTTAGGTTCTATTGCAAAAGGGTCACAGAACTGATGCAATGTTCTCAGTGCCTTAAGTCAGGTGGCACATGATATTGATATGTCCCAAGAGCTGTGCCCTTAATCAAGATCAATTGCTTAAACAAGCGTCTGCCTATTTTCTCCATCGTAAAGTACTTTTTCTTTGTAGTTAGTCAGATGTTTGTTAGGAGGTACTCTAGACTTATTTTTGAGATTCGTCTTAATAGTGAACTGTGTGGTGAATTATAGTGATTTTTAAAAAATTACAGTTTATTTGTTAGTTTGCGTGGATGGTGGCAGGGAAGAATGGTTGTGTGTTCTTTCTTATTTTCTGTTTTCTTGCAAGAATGTAAATTCCCATGCTCTTTTGTTTTATTTTTTTTATCATGTAGTTTCCCAAAGGCAATTTTTTTAATGTACATTTCTCCTCTGAAGCATTATCTCTGGTGGCTTAGAAGCTGTAAGACATGCTTTATTCTTATGGTGTCTATACAAAAATCTTTAAAATTTATATATTAGTGTACTTTCTACAAGTTTAAAATATCTTATACTCTACTCTTTTCTTGTTTATGTCTTAGTATAATTTAACTAACACCAGAAAACACCAGACCCACACCTCAGTATTTCTTTATTTTAATAAAGTCGACAGTGTCCATTTATTTTTAAAATTACAGAAAAAAAAATTAATATGATTCAAAGGTCAGTGATTTATTAATTCTTTTGCATTAATTGCCCGTTACTGTTATTTCCACTTGCCTATATATTAGGCTTGACTAAACACATTCTTTAATAATATTTTTGGTGAATGTATCACTGTGCATGGGTATGCTCTCTGTGTCTCTCTGTATATCTGAAAATGTTTTCATCTTGACTAGAGTGAATCAATTTATATAATTCTTCATGTAATTCTGACTTGCAACTTTATCTTATTTGCATTTCTATGTATTCGTTTGTAATTCCTTTATTTTGTCATCCTTCCCAACTTTTGTGTAGTATGTTGGAGACCAAATTCATTAAAAGCCCCAAGGGCCCAGTACAAAACCATATCTTTTGAGTCAGTTCATGATATCTCGAATCCAGTCACTATGTTTTTGCATACTTGACTCAGATCCTGATCAGAAACCTGTGTCTCTGCCTTCCATCTTCCTCAGGTAGTACACTTCATGGAGCCGTGCCCCCAGGTAGCAGAGGAAACAGCTTTGTCAAACTCACGCAAACCAGACAACCACCTCTTCCCATGTTCACATTGGTTGAAATCTCAAGGTTCCCATGAAGGACACTTAGTCTCAGGTGCATGAATGAGGAACAACTCACCTTTCTTTCTACACTTCTGGATCAGAACCGGAGATCTGCTGTCTCAGCCCTTTCTTATATTTTTGAAAATTTAACCACTTTCTGGTAAATTAAAGGGCAATAGCTACACTCAACAACTAGAAAATATTTTCTAGTTGTTGAGTGTAGCTATTGCCCTTTAATTTTTGACATAATTTATACTAACAGAAAAAAAGTATGCTTTAAATTAGAGACCCATAGTGTTAATTTTTTTCAGTACATTGACCTCGGAATTTTTTCTGAAAAATAGAAGCATTCTTCCCAGAAAATAAAAATATACATATGTATGTATAAACACACACACACACACACACACACACACACACATGCACATATGGATGCACACAAACACACATTTTTGTATAACATATAACAGTTTACATAATATGAAATAATCACATACAATTATTCAAAACAAATTATAACTCATATAGTTACTACCAGTATACTAATTATTGATGAATACCTGACTCTAAGTGTAGGATATTAACTAACTGATACACACGAGCTAATCAAAGTAAGAGGTAAAAAATAATCATCAAGTCATAAATTTGAATATATATGTATAATCTAAAATAACAAAAGAGATACCCTTTTATCAACTAAAATGATCCCCAAGGTTAAAAAAAAACATCTATGGGCTGACCAGGAGTTCAGGGATCAACTGACATGACAACTCAAAATTCCTATGGCTACAAAAAATAAATAAATAAAAATAAAAACACTCTTATCAAACTCCATAACAAAAGGAATTTCTAGGCCAATTATCTGATTCTTCCCAGTTCTGATTTGCAACCCAGACCACCACAACTGTGATTGGAAAGAGGACCAGCCTTACAAACATTCCTTCCTGATAAACAACTGCAAATCTTAAGCCAATCTCAACTAGTTTATAGGCACAACACACAAACTGTCTTTTTGTCCTATAGTTCACCTTTCTATATAAAGAGCCAAATTTCACCTCATCTTAATGCTAGCATCCCACCCCTAAGTGAACAAGGGATGTATATGTTTATGCATTATGTATGACTTTAATACCCCCTCATAAATATGCATAGCTTTCCCCCAAAACTTGATGAATATGTATGACTCATTGTGTGATGCAGACTCTATGAGGCATAAAACCTAACCTGTCCTGCCCTTTTTCTCTTATGAGAGAGCACCTTTAGCACACTATGAAGACTGTCTATTCCTGGTTTGCAAACCAATATCACTATGAAATCTCACCTTTCTACTATTTAGTCATCCTAGTGGTCTTTTAAATGACATAAGCACTTCCATATTGTTCTTGCATTTTAATTAGTTATTTTACAATGTGCTATAGAAGATTTATAAATTAACTAGAAATTGGAATTGTCATTAAAATAAAAGAAATAATTAATAATTTTATAATAGAAGTTTTTAATTTTATATGAATCAAACCCTTTCAGATAACTTCTAGGTCTGGCTAGACTTTATTCCTTTTTTTTTTTTTTGAGTTGGAGTCTCACTCCTTCGCCCAGGCTGGAGTGCAGTGGCACGCTCACGGCCACCCCAGCTTCCACCTGCTGGGCTCCGGCGATTCTTCCGCCTCAGTCTTGTGAGTAGCCGGAACCACAGACCAGCGCTACTACACCCAGCCCGGGCTGGTCTCCTACCGCAAGTTGCCCAGGCTAATCTCGTACCCCAAGCTCAGGCTATCCACTCGCCTCGGCCTCCCAAAGTGCTGGGATTACAGGCTGAGCCACCGAGTCCGGCCTATTTCTTACTTAATACTAAATATTGTATTGCTTTTGATAGACTATAAAAACTGTTCCATTGTCTTTTAATTTACATTGTGACAAAATCATCCACCAATCTTCACACTTATTTATTAAACAAATATTTATTAAACAAATGCTATGAAGCAGGAACCAGGGCTAGAGTAGCTGACATGGAAGATAATATTGCTGTTGCCACTATCAAAGTTTTTTTACTCTAATAGAGGAAGAAATGCAAATAAACATAAAAGTGCACACACATACACACACATACACATAAAAGTGTATCAAATTAGAATCAATTTAATGAAGCCATGCAAGCAGAGTTTGGAGATAAAGAATGATGTAAGGATGTGATCTTACCATAGAGTTTTCAGGAAACTCTCTGATGGACACTTACAGAAAGAAATAAAGAAAGAAAGATATTATGGAGCCATTTTATGGAATGGTCTTTTAGGTGCAGAGAAAAGGAAAAGAAAGTGCTGGAGAAAAGAGAATTTTTGAAGTGTTGGGGAGGCCAGAGGATTGTATGAAGTGAGTGATGTGGCCAGTTGTAGGAGGTGATATCAAAGAGGGCAGAACAGCCAGATCATGTTAGAAAACGTAAAGCAAAAAAAAATAGTCATCTATTAATATAAATGCCCTAAAGTCCTTGGATGTCTTTGAATAGAAAAGTGTCATGATATGACATAATTTTTTTTCTTAAAATGACTCCAATATGATCTAGCAATTTCCCCACTGAGAATATACCCAGAGGCACTCAAATCATTCTACAAAAATGATACCTGCATGTGCATGTTTATTGTAGACCTATTCACAATACCAAAATCATGAAACCAACTGTGCTGGACTGAATTTTTTAGAATGTGGTACATATGCACAATGGAGTATTATGCAACCACAGAGAAGGACAAGCATATGGACTTCACAGCAATTTGGATGGATTTAGAGTCTATCATACCCAGTGATCTATCACAGAAACAAAAAGTAGAGTACTGCACGTTCTCACTCACAAGTGAACCCTGAACATTTACCATAATGCTTTAAGAAAGGGGATTGGCAGTAAAGCAGACAGCCAGGGTGTGGGTGGGGGGAAACAACATCGATAAGGGTATCTGATCTCAACCAGGCAAAGCAAGGACCAAAGAGAGGCTTAAGCTTTACCTGTATGATGATCATTTGTATGCCTAATTCTGAATTGTAACCCATATATTTAAAATAAAATATTTTTTTTTAAAAAAGGATGACTCTATGTGCCCTAGAATAGCAAGGCAGAAAATAAGGCGCAAACTTGGAACTTAATTATGGCAGTTTAGAAAAAGAGGGTAGTGGTGGAAGTATAAATAGAAGATCCGATCTCATATACATTTAAAAAAATAAAGATGACCATATTAGTCATATATATATATATATATATATATATATATAATTGAAAAATGGCTCCAAATAATTAGCAATGAATTAACCAGAAAAATGTACTTGGCATTACTTGGAAAGAGCTAAATGGGTGATGAAAGAATTAAGGCTTAAGGTTTAACACAGTATATTACATATTTCTTTCAAGTATGCAAATGAAAATACTGATTGGGCAATAGATGCAGGTGTCTGGGGTTCAGGGAGAGAGGATGAGATTGAAGAAATATATTTGAGTGTCAATAGAATAGGAATATTTAAAGTAATGAGACAGTATGACATGACCTAATGACTTCAGATGAAAACACACTCAAAGGAATAAAACAGGGAAGCCCATGCTTAGAGATTAGGAAGAAAATGCTTTAAAAGCAAAGGAGATGGGAAATATCATTCTGTCAACTTGTTTAGACTCTGAAAAGAGGATTAAACTTCAAGTGTGTTTCATTTGGGGTGGGATCCAAGGAAACTTCCATAATGAAAAAATGAGAATGTAAAGGGAAAGAAACATCTAGAGATATTTTATGAAGCAAGGTATCATTGGAAGACCATTTAGAACATGCATTTCAGTTACTCCCCATATATGTAAGGGCACTGAAAGATACATCCATCAACTCTTGTCTTTCACTGATTAAAAAGCTCCACCAGGAAGTTCTTAATGTACCTACATTGTTGTCCTGCACATTAACACTCTTGAATGGGAAAAGCTTCATAAAATAATGATATTAGTCTCACCAAATTGATTGCTAAGATCAATGTCATCTCTATCAATGCAATGATTAGAATTTGTTTTAGAAATCAGATAAATTTGCGTGAAGCTGTGGATAAATCAATAGTTAAACATTTTTCTTCTTAAATTCATCTTTCTAATAATATATGCTAATATAAACCTTATAAAGCATACACTAATAACTATATATAAAAACTATATGTCATAGGTTAATAACTACAAATAAAGGGCAATTTTGGCATTCCAAACAACTTTCTGTGTGTGTATTTTAATGAAATTACTATGTCACAAAGCTTCTCATCACCTTATATGTAACTATAATTCTTGAAAAATTAAATAATAGACACATGTTTAAGCAGATTTTCTTTTAAAACCAGATGTTAGCTTAAAACAATTATTCAGAGTACTCATGATTCTGTGACTTGAAATTTGTTTTTATTTAAGAACCCTAGATACATTTTTAATTAATTAAGAACTTGCTAGTAAAGTTTTGACCAATGAGGGACAAGAGTTGATGGGCATATCCTTCAACTCCCTCATGGGTGGGATAACTCTGAATTGTATGTTTTAAACTGTTTTCCTGTGGTGCCTTGCTTCATAGTATATCTCTAGAGACCTCTTTCCCCTTACTTTTTCATTTCTCACTTCCCTACTAAAGTTTTCTTGGATCCCATCTCAAACTAACTTTCTTAAAAAGTTAATTATCAGCCGGGCTTGGTGGCTCAGCCTGTAATCCCGCGCCTTGGGAGGCTGAGGTGAGTGGATTGCCTGAGCCCAAGGGTTCGAGACCCGCCTGGGCAACTTGGCGAGACCACATCTCTACAATAAATCAAAAATTAGCCGGGCGTGGTAGCACGTGCCTGTAGTTCCAGCTACTTGGAAGGCTGAGGCAGAGGGATTGCTGGAGCCCAACAGGTCAAGGCTGCGGTGGCCAGGAGCGGCCAATGCACTCCAGTCTGGGTGACAGAGTGAGACTCCAACTCAAAAAAAAAAAAAAGTTAATTATCTAATTAACGTGTTGAGATTTTAGGATATTTTAGGAAAAAGTACTAATGATTATCTCTAAAACTGTATCTGCATTGCCTTGTTATTTATAACAGCCTACATTGTTTCGGATTATCTCTCAATCTGAAAATAAGTATGAAATCCAAATATATAATGTGGAAGAAAATCATCAAGGCATGGAGGATTATTAGGGTTTAGATCTGTGAAGCAAAGAAATACCAGATGCTTTACTCTTTCAATGATTTATTTTTAAGTATTGCAGAAACAAATAATTGAATATCATATGTTCTCATTGATAAGTGGCCCAGAACACTAGTCACACTAGTACAAGGGTAAGATCAGGAGATGCTGGACACTGCCAGCGGAGGGTGAGAGGCAGGAGGAAGGGGAGGCCCATGGCAACATACTGGGTACCTAGTCCACTATCAAGGGGAGAAAGGGCCCATTAGAAGCCCAAACCTTAACTGTATGAAACCTACTTATGCAGTAAATCCCCACTTGTACCCCACAACTCTGAAATTATATATGTATATAATAATTTGAAAAAAGAAATAAATATCAGAATCGTTAGGATCATCAAGGATCACTTTACCACAAGAAGTTGCTGATTCTGAAATGAAGATAGGTGTTCAGAACTGACCAAGAAGACTTTTTAATATTATATTCATCTTTCAGAAACCTCAAAACTGCAGATGCAGAAAACAATATAAACGTAAAGTAGAACACTTTTTTAAAAAAGTTTAAAATAGATAAGAAAAAAAGCTGAGGCATATAAAAGTTAACATACCGAAAGAAAGACAAGTGAAAATCTAAAATAATTTAGAACAGTAATATCTCAAAAGAAGCAACAATATCACTGATAGCCTATTTATGACAAAGTATATAACAAATGTATATGGAAGTCAAAAGGCAAGAGGATGAAACATTCAAAGTGTTGAGATGAATTAACTGCCAACAAGAAGTCTGTTCACAGCAAAAATACCTTAAAAATGAAGGTAATATAAAGAAAAATTAGGAAAAACAACAACTAGGAATATGTCAAAGCACAACTTTAAAAAGAAGGAACTATTCAAGCAAACAAAAAGTATCCCAGGTAGAAGAATGAAAATTCAAATAGGTAGAAATAATAATAGAAAAGATAAGTATATTGATATATGTACATATATAGATATATTAAAATGATCAAAATTCAAAACATAATTAAAATTAAAATTTAAAAATATTAAGTTTAAAATGCATCTAGAATAAAAATACATTACCGCAATTGCAAAATGACATGTTAAGTGCAAAAGAGAAAAAAAAAATGTGCATATTATGATCTGGCTTGTCTGATAAATTATTAAAACACGGATACATTTTATACTTTATTAATGCAATTTTACATTCTATATCCTACAGAAGAACAGCCCCTACTCAAGAATTAAATGAACAGTAATAAAACACAAAAGTAATTTGATAATCTAATAAAAGTTTGAGAAATGAAGAAAACAAAACATTCATGCCATGAATGGGACAAATAGGAAGAGAAGTAGCTCTAAAAGGCAAATAAATAAGTCATTATTTTATAGTTATTAGGTATTTAGATTATATTCTCAGAATACATCAATAACAAGTTAAGAATAAATAACAAAGAATTAGTGTATATCTAAATGTTTAAAAATTAAACAATGTACAAGAAAACTATAAACCAATATTGATAAAAATTAAAGAATTTTTTAATTATTATAAGACTGCAACAATCTAAACAGTCTGGTATTGGTACAATAACAGGCGTATAGACCAATAGAACAGGATAGAGTCTGGAAGAAACCTCAATTTCTCAACCAACTCATCTTCAACAAAACCTCCACCAACAACCACTGGGGAGAGAACCTCGTCAGTAAAACGTGCTGATAAAACTGGCTGATCACGTGCAGAAGAATGAAACAGGACCCCTTACCTATCACCACACACAAAAATCAACTCTAAGTGGATCCAAGACCTAAATGTAAAACTTCAAACAACAAAAATCTTGGAAAACTCAGGAGACACCCTTAAGGAAATTGGAATAGGCAACCAATTCCTGATCAAAATCCCAAATGTCCATGACTTAAGGGATAAGATAGACAAGTGGGAACTCATCAAAAAGCTTCTGCAAAGCAAAAGAAACTATCAAGAAAGCAGGGAGACAGCCCATAGAATGAGACAAAATACTTGCCAACTATGTATCTGATAAAGGCCTAGCATCCAGGATCTACAAGGAACTCAAGCATGCCAAAAGAAAAAAGAACAAACAGTCCCATCTAAAAGTGAGCAAAAGACATGAATGTACACCCCTCGAAAGAAGACATACAAGCAGTCAACAGACACATGAAAAAATGCTCAGCCTCATTAATCATCAGAGAAATGCAAATCAAAACCACACTGAGATAACACCTAACTCCAGTAAGAATGGTCAACATTAATAAAACAAAAAATGACACATGCTAGTGAGGATGCAGATCAAAGGGAACACTTCTACACTGTTGGTGGGAGTGCAAAGTAGTTCAGCTTATAGAGAACAGTGTGGCAAATTCTAAAATGACTATAAATTGACATTCCATGTGACCCAACAATCTGCCTTCTGGGAATATACCTGGAGGAATTCAAATAATTCTACCAAAAAATTACCTGCTCAAGCATTTTTTTTACAGCATTGTTCACAATAGTAAAAACATGGAACCAACCATTCTGCCCATCGAAACTGGACTGGGTAGAAAAAAAAAAACATGGTGCATATACAGAATGGAATACTATGCAGTCATAAAGGACAAAATTAAGAACTTCCAAGCAACTTGAATGGATTTGGACTGTATCATATTCAGTAATCTATCACAGAAACAAAGAACTGATTACCGCACATTCTCACTCATAAGTGGACCCTGAACTCTTATCATAATACTACAAGAAAGGGATTGGCAGTAGTGGGACAGCACGGTGGTGGTGGGGGCGGGGGGAGCACATAAATTCAATAAGGGTGCCTGATCCTAATGCAGGCGAAGTGAATGCCAATGGGAGGCTCAAACTTCATCTGTAAGTAGACCACTTATGTACCCAATCCTGACTTGTACTTCACATCTTTAAAATTTAAAAAAAGGAAAAAGAAATACTATGTTTTCAATGAGGTAAATTCTCCAAAGATTGAGTTGTTGAATAAATAAAATACAAATAGTTCTAGCTTCTTGAAAAACATCAAGCTGACTTTAAATATGTTGAAATGCAAAAAGCTAAGATTAACCAAAAACAATATGAAGAAAAAAGTAGACTAAATCTATCAAATCTCAAAGCTTATGGTGAAACTACAGTATTTGAAACAATGGGATATCAGGAAAAGAATAGAAATTTTCAGGAGAGAGATACAGAAAAAAAATTTCAAAAGTCTACAAATGTCCAGACACCTGATTTATTATGAAGATATCTTGAAAAGGCAGCAGCAAAAGGTGGTTGTTTTTAAAAGTGGTGCACTGAAATAGATGTGCAATATTTCTTTTTTTTAATATATATTTTTTATTTTAAAGTTGTGGGGTACAGTTAAGGGTTAGGTATACAAATATTCATTGTGCAGGTACCCTTGTTAATGAGGCATGCCCCCCTTTTCCCAGACAGATATTGACTACCATTAACCCCACCTCCCTTCCCCTCCCTCACCACTCCCACCCCCGTTTCCCAACACTGTCAATCATTTTCTTATAGTATTACGGTAGTTGTTCAAGGTCTATTTATGGGTGAGAACATGTGATGCTCAGATCTTTGTTTCTGTGAGAGATCACTCAGTATTATAAACTCTAATTCCATCCCAGTTGCTGCGAAATTCATGATTTTGTTCTTTTTTTTAATGACTGCATAATATTCCATTGTGTATATATACTACATTTTTTAAATCCAGTCCTCTTTTGATGGACAACCTGGTTGGTTCCATGATCTTGCTATTGTGAACAATGCTACAATAAACATACCATAAGAACTTTAGAAAATGCAGAACACACCCTTATTGAAGTTGGAACTGGCATCCAATTCCTGAGTAAAACCCAAAATGCACAGGCCATAAGAGATAAGATAGACAAGTGGGACCTCATTAAACTGACAAGTTTCTGCACAGCCAAAGAAACCATCAAGAGAGCAGAGAGACAGCCCAAAGACTAGGAAAAAATATTTGCCAACTCCATGCCTGACAAAGGCCTAAAATCAAGGATCTATAAGGAACTCAAACGTGCTGAAAAGAAAAAAACAAACAACCCCATTACAAAGTGGGCAAAAGATATGAACAGACACTTCTCAAAAGAAGACATACGAGTGGCCAACAGATACAAGAAGAAATGTTCAACCTCTCTAGTCATCAAGGAGGCACAATATCTCTTAACTGTTTTTTGTAATTAATTCCAAAGAGAAAGAAGATTAAGTGTATCAACCTTGAAATGGATAAAAAACTTAAACTACAAACAATGTAATAACACATAATGTAATGGTTAATTATGATCAACTTCTCTGGACCACAAAGTGCTTAGATATTTGGTCTAAGATTATTCTGGGTGTTTCTTTGAAGGTATCCGGGAGGAGATTAGCACTTAAGTTTTAGATTAAGCAAAGCAGATTGTGTTTCATAATATGAGTGAATCTTATCCAATCAGTTTTGGAATAGAACACAAAAGTTGACCCTCCCCCAAATGAGAGAGAATGCCTCCTACCTGATGGCATCCAAACTAGATCATCAGTTTTTGTTTTTTGCCTTCAGACTAAAATTAAAATATTGGCTTTCCTGGTCTTGAGCATTCTGTCCTTTGGATTGGAGCTATATCAATTTCTCTTTGACTGTCGCTCACCATATAAATATCGAGATTTCATAGCCTGCATAGTTGTATAAGCCAATTGTTTACAATAAATCTCTTCCTATATGTTCCTCTATATATGCACATATATATGCATACACACATAGAGTACAGAGAGAGAATATATATACATATATACATTCTCTCTGCAGAATTCTAATACACATGTCAATGGCAACAGTCTAAAATTTTGAGATAAGATTATGTAATACATCTCACAATAATAATGCTAACAAGAGAAACCTGAATAGAGTGAATATATTTAGTATGATTCTATTTGCATTAAGTTAAAAAATTTGGGGAAAAAATCGATGTTGGAACCTAGATTGTTGTTATTTCTAGAAGAAGGGCCTGTTGGTTACGAGGAATATAAACAAACCATTATGAGATTTTCATGGTCTATTTCTTAATGAGTCTGCTCACACCAAGTGTGTGTTCGTTTTGTGATAATTGAGTAGACCACTTATGATTTGTTCATTTTTTCTGATATTATACAAAAATACGACCTTACAACAAATAGAAATAGAACAAATAGAAACAAATTTAGTTTCTATATGTCTATATCGACCTGTGTATATTTTTGGATAGCCATCAATTTTTATTTAATTACAGGTTAGCAACGCTTTTTAAAAAATCAGTCTTCAAAACTGTCAAGAAATATTCCTTTAATAACATGATTATATTTTCTATTTATCAGATAGCTAATGACAATCCTAAATTTTTAATGAATCTTTGCTTTTTTTATACAACACATAATACAACTTCAAATTGTCTTCATAAATAACCTCGTAAACATAAAGTAATATTTGAACAATAATAACTTTGAAGTTAAGAATTATTGAGGTATATCAAGCTGTTTGCTTTTATCTACTAACACCTCAAGTCACTGCCTCCATGCATGTAATATAATGGGAAATACACTAATTTTTAATAAGAAAATAAGATTGCATACTGGATAGCTTTATGAATGTCAGAGAACTTCATTGAATCTCAAGAATTTTTTCTACTTTTTAGCTGTAAGTAATATAGTTTTGCATTAATTCATTACACAATTATTCATTAAAAATTTAATATACACCATAAAGTCCACTTATTCATTAGCATTTTTCTAGATACCTGTTCAAAAAAAGACAAAGAAACCAACTTTTGAAGGAAAACTGAGAACACTGATTTATTCTTGTGAAAACAAAGGTCCAACTATTAGGAACATTTCCCAAGGTAAATAAGTTCCACTTGCTACCCAAGAAGGAGTGTTTTCCATTTGTGCATTAAATACATACAATGTAGCGTGGTAGAGTCAGGAAATCAGCAGGAATCAGAAAATTAGATAGTGTTCTAAACATTTTAAAAGTAAACATCAAATAAACGTATACACTGTCTATAATAAAAATATTTTAGAATGTTTTTGAAAGGATTCTTTGAACACTAAGGTAAATGAACATAAAAGTTAATAGAAATATATTAAAACAAAATTAATCCAGGTTAAAGTTAGAATACAAAATCGATTATCTGAACTCTTTTTCACAAAATGAGAGTCATGAATGTGTTTCTATAATTGATTACAGATGACTCAAGGAGAATATCATTCAATGATGATGAATGATGACGATGAAGAAGATGATGAGAATGATAATGATGGTTTGGGATGTCTCTTTACAAAAAATATAATAAACAGTCCAATGCTTCCTGGTACTCAGACTTGAGAGAATTTGTTTTCACGTGTCATTCTTTTAAAAGAAAATATTGAGTCGTGTAGATAGCATGATTATTTATTGTATCTCTTCCATAATGAAATACATATATTTATTCCTCCAGATCATATCATTTAGGTAGAAAGCACAAATCCAGAGTATTTTCAGTAAAAGTTTCTCAGCCAAAATACAGAAATCTGCTTGGTAGTCTAGTGCAACTCATGAATGAAATGATTTTAGAATACATAAATGTATGGATATTCCTTCGACAGCATATATATATATGTATATATATATATACTTTTAATAAAACATAATTTATAATCTAAATGATGCTTTTGAAATACAGATATCATAGGAGAATTTTTGGCAAATCCGGACCCTCATATTTCACAAATAGCCTAGGGGTGGCAGTTGTTGGTAGAAGGTAGAATGAGGAAAGTTGGGGAGGCTAGTTATTGAATATCACTGGCAAGCAGTTTGTAACAGGCAACAACAAATTTACCACCAATTGTCTCAATCCAGGAGCCTCATCCTCAGATTAAATATATGTAATAATTTATTAAATATGTACTATATATATGTTAAGAAAATGATACTAAAAAAGTGATCTCTCATTCCCTTTTTCCCTCCTTCCCTTTCTTCCTGTCTTCTTTTCTTCCTATTATCCCTTTCTCCTCCCTTTCTCGCATACTCCATTCTTTCTGTCTTTCATTCCTGCTCATCTTTCTTAACAAGCTTTCTGCTTGCACACTTGGCATATTACTTTTGGAACTCAATCTGCTTCTAAGAAACTATAATTGTTTCTCTACTGTTTTTTAAGAAAAATCCAAATGGTGAGAGATAAATCACATAATAATTTTAATCCTAATTTATAGGTGTTTAGAAAAATTAGTTAGCATTTTGAAGAAATTATTCTTTTAATTTTAAAAAATAATTGTAGAACTCTTTTACATTCACAGAAAAATCAGAAAGATAGTATACAGAGTACTCATATACCTCAAGTTCATTTTCTTTTATTATTACCATCTTACAGTAGTATAGCTCATTTGTTACAAGAAACAAACTTATATTGGTACACTGATTTTAAATATAAGCCATACTTTGTTTATATTTTGGGTGTTTTTTAAAATTTTATTTTAGTATCGAGATGTAAAGTGAATGCTATAAAAGCTAAGGTAGATAAGTGGGACCGCATCAAACTTGTTTGGTTTTTACTAATGTTCTCCTTGTATTCTAAAATACCATTCAGGATACCAGCTTATATTTAATTGTTATCTTGAGCTTCTCTACAGTGTGACAGTCTCTCAGACATTCTTATTTTTGATACCGTTGACATTTATGTGAAGTGATGGACATATAGTTTATAGAATATCCCTCCATTGAAATGTATCTGATGTTTCTCTCATAATTAGATAGAGGTTATGAGTTTTTGAGCAGTAAAAGAAGTAATGTGCCATTTTCATCCCACCATATGAGTACTTTTTTATTAGCATGACTTATGACTGTTGATGTTAACCTTGATAAATGGCTGAGGTAGTATTTGTCAGTTTCTCCACTGTCAAGTTCTGTTTTTGTTTTTGTTTTTAATTGTACCCTTTGGAAGGAAGTCACTATGTACAACTCAATTTTATGGAGTTGGTTTTGTGCACCACCTCCTTGAGAGCAATGCATCTTACATATGTTATTTGAAATTATTCCACATGAGATATTTGCTATTTATTTATTTTATCAATTTATTTATCAAATTATATGTTAATTAATTTATCCATTCTTTCATTCATTTTTTAAATACGGGCTCATGGATATTTATCTGCAGTTTGTCTTATAATATGCTATAGACTGAATGTTTGTGTCCTCTCAAAGCTTATATGTTGAAATTTTAACCCACAATGTGTATATTAGGAGGTGGGTCCTTTGAGAGATGATGAAGTTTTAATGGTGGAACCTTTGTGATGGGATAAATCCCCTTATTGCAGAAACTCAAGAGAGCTCCCTCCTCCCTTTTTCTATGTGGGCTTAAAGCTAGGACTTTCTCTAAAATGATAAATAGCAGTAAAGGAAGAGGACATGCATGGTCTGTTCCTGAACTTAGGTTGAATGATTTCCATTTCTTATGATCAAGTATAGTGTAGTTTAAGTTTATTTTAGATCTACTTTATCAAGTTGATAAAGATCCCCCAATAAAGTATTGATAGTTTTTAATTTTTTAAATCATAAATGTCTGTGAGATTTTTTCAAATTTTTTTTCTGCATTAAATATCATATTTATTTATGATTTTTTAAATTATTTTTTAAGATATGGGGTCTCACTATGTTGCCCAGGGTGTCCTCAAACTTTTGGGGTTAACAGATACTTTTGCTTCAGCCTCCTGAGCAGTTGAGACTACAAGTATGTGACACCACCCCTAGCTATGCTTCAAGTGATATGATCACTTGATTTTCCATTTCTAAATGCTGAATTACATTTGTTGATTTTCTTTCATTTTTATTTTTTGTTTTAAGGATGTGTGAATCTGCCTTGTATGCCAGGAAAAATGCCCACTTGGCATTTTAATACATTGTTTTATTTGCATTGCTAATATTATTGTTCTGTTGATTTCTTGTGCTGTCTTAATTTTCTTTATTTTGGAAGAGTTTATGAATAATCTTTATTAATTATTTCTTATCGGTTTAGCAGAATTCATCAGGGAAACCATCTTTTCTTGGCTTTTCTTTGTGTAATGATTTTTTATTACTAATTCAATCTCCTTTCTTGTTAAGATTTATTCAGATTTCAAATTCTTGTTGAATCAGTTTGGGTAGTTTGTGCCTTTCATCAAAGTTATATAATTTGTTGGCCTGTAGTTGTTCATGGCATTCCCTTATCATTATTTATTATTTATGAAAGTTGAGTATAACATGTCCTCTATTTTTTCTAACTTTGGTAACATGAGTTATATGTCATTTCTTGGATAATTTAGAAAAATTTTGTTGATTTTGTTGTTTTTGTCAAAGAATAAACTATTGGCTTTGTTAACTTTATATTTTTTTCATGATCTCTATTTCATTTATGTTCAGTGTAATCCTAACTATTCCCTTCCTTCTTCTTACTTTGGGTTAGTTTTTATATACAGATGCTTGTCAACTTACTATGGGGTTATATCTTGATAAACCAATCATAAACTGAAAATATTGTTACTGAAAAATGGGTTTAGTATACCTAAACCAACGAATATCACAGTTCAGCCTACCTTAAATGTGCTCGGAACACTTACATTATTCTAAACTTGGATAAAAATAATCTAATGCTAAGCCTATTTTATAATAACATTTTGAATATAGCACAAAATGTATTGAACACTGTACCAAAAGTGAAAAAAGAATGGTTATATGGGTATAAACAATACCATTTCTACTGAATGCATGCGTGAGGGCTTTTGCACCATCCCATAAAGTCAAAAAGTTGAAAAATCATAAGTTGGGGACTGTTTTTGTTAATTTCCGAAATCTCTTTGCTATTAATTTCTAATTTTACTCCAATGTTTTCAAAGACCATATTTTGCAAAATTCCAATCCTTTGAAATGTATTATGACTCTATAGCCATAGTGTAGTCCAGAAAATATTCCATGCACAATTGAAAATAATATGTTTTCTGATTTTGTTGAGTAGAATGCTCAATAGAAAGCTGCTAAAAAGAGTTTGAGTCCAATTTTTTTAAAACTTTAATTTCCTTGCTAACATTTTACATAGCTTCTATGGAGTATTCAGATATCTCACATGTAGATTGAGCCTTTATATCACTCTAAAATAGTTCTCTTTGTATCTAGTAATATTTTGTAAAGGTCTTCTATGTCTGATACTTTGTAGCTATTCCAACTTTTCTGTGTTTGCTGTTTGAATGATATCCTGCTCCTTTCTTTTATTTTACCTCTATTTTTCTTTTTGAATAGGAGTTCCTCCTTTAGACTGCATAAATGGCATCTTGTCTTCTTATTCATTCTGACAGTTTCTACTTTTTATCAAATTGTTTAATCTATTTATATTTAACATTATTAATGATATAGTTTGATTTGTACTGGTCACTTTACTATATGCTTTTTATATACGTGTGTGTGTGTACAGTAAAGTGATATATATATATACATACACACACACACACACATATAAAGCATATAGTAAAGTATATATATAGAAATATATATATTTCCCATTTTTCATCATTCCTTATAAAGTGAAGGGTAAGAAGGAATAAAGACTTTAGGAAAACAAAACAAAATGGAGGAACGGTTCCATTATGGAATGGTGGCATAAAAAGTTCCATAGATCCACTACCCAGAACAATAAACAAACCTGGTAAAATCTAAAATTTTAGATTTAGGCTTTGTTTGTAGAGAATACACTAGTTTTGAACTGACACTGGTTCCAGGAGACCCAAAACACCACTGTGGGCCTCTTGTCAATATAAGGGCTTATGAATAACATGTAATCCATGGAGCTTTATAATTCAGGCCTGTCTTGCAGCCAATCTAGTGTGCCCTAGAACCCATCTGTGTTTATTTCCCCAGTTCCAGGATGCATACCTAGAGTACACATACTGAGCAGCTAGCCAAAACCCCACATGTTTTCTGACCTGGGATTCAGGGTCATTACCGTAAGAAAGACCAAATAAAAGCCATTCCTCTACTATGGAAATTAGTACATCCAAAATAATACTATATCCCTAAAAGATTTAAAGGTTACTACCACCAACAAAGACTTGAAAAATGTAGTGTCTTACATTTTTATTCCATTTTCCTACTTGACCATTGCAGAAGACAGATGGGTTTTGAACAATAGTGGATTATCATAAGCTTAATCACATGGTAACTCCAATTTCACCGGCTGTGCAGATGTAGTTTTATTGCTTGATAAATTAATACATCCACTGTTACCTGTTTTGCATATATTGATCTGGAAAATGCCTTTTCCTCCATCCTTATCCAAAAGACCATCCAGAAGTAGTTAGTTCTCAGATGCCAACAACAGCAATATACCTTCACTGTCCTACTTCAGGAGTATATTAACTCCCCTGCATTATGCCATAATTTAGTCACAAGTGACCTTGATCACATTCTACTTCCACAAGATATCACTCTGGTCCATTAGATCAATGGCATTAGGCTGATTAGTCCTAGTGATAAAAAAAGTAGCAACTATCCTAGACTTATTAGAAAGACATTTATATGTCAGAGGGTAGACAATAAATTGGACTAAAGTTCAGGAGCATTCTACTTTAGTGAAAATTATGTGGGTCCAGTACTGCCAGACATGTTAAGTTTTCATTTCTAAAGTGAAGGATAAGTTGTTGTACCTGGTCCCTCCTATAAAATGTGACACAATGGCTAGTGACCCTCTTTGGATTTTGAAGAAACATAGTCTTCATCTGGCTGTGTTACTGCCATCCATTAACTGAGTTACAAGAAAACATGCTAGCTTTAGTGGGCTCAGAATAAGGGAATGCTCTGCAACAGGTTCAAGCTGCTGTGCAAGCTGCTCTGCCATTTGGACCTTGTGCCACATAGGTCCAATGGTTCTTTTTTTTTGTTTGTTTGAGTAACAAAAATTTTTATTGTGATATTGAGGGGTACATTTAAGGGTTAGGTACACAAATATGTCTCATTCAGGCACCCTTGTTTGTAAGAAGTGTCCTCCCATCCCCCGACAGGTATTTACTGCCATTAATTGCTTCCCCTATCCCTCCCACCCCCCCATCATTTCCCGCCACTGTCAGTCATTTTCTTGTGGTAATATGTTGGGTGATCAAGGTCTACTATATGAGTGAGAACATGTGATACTCAGTTTTTTGTTTCTGTGAGAGGTCACTCAGTATTATAGACTCTAGTTCCATCCAGGTTGCTG
>CAUYQG010120645.1:0-23209 GCA_963574415.1 Tarsius wallacei | reverse complement strand
CAGGGCTTTTTTTTTTTTTTTTTTTGTATGTAGTTTTCTTATTACATAGTCAATTTCCTTGATTGCTATTGGTCTATTTAGGGTCTCAATTTTTATTTTGCTCAATGTCTTCTTTTTTTATTATTATTATTTTATTTTATTATGTTATTGTGGGGTACAGTTAGGGGTTAGGCATACAAAAATGCTTCGTTCAGGTACCCTTGTTGATAAGAGGTGTTTCCCCATCCCCAGACAGATACCCACCACCATTAATCTCATCCCTCTCCACCCCCCCCAGTTTCCCACCACTGTCAGTCATTTTCTTGTGGTAATACGTTGGATGATCAAGGTCTACTGTATGAGTGAGAACATGTGATACTTAGTTTTTTGTTTTTGTGAGAGGTCACTCAGTATTATGGACTCTATAAAATGTGACTTTTCCCTCGAATAGCCTGCAGTTTGCTTCACAAAAGTGGATCAACCAAGATGACTAAAGGAAAGCCAGAGAATCCAAAGTTGTGGCAAGTTAATTTCTCTGAGGCTTTCCCCTCAGGTTTGATGTTCTAGGATTCTACTTTTGAATTGCAACATTCTGCCCAAACAAAGGTTTGCTGATTCCAACTTTATTTTTTCCTCCCTCCCTTCCCCTTTCTTTCTTCTTTCTTTCTTTTTTTCTCTCTTTATTTTCTCTCTTTCTTTTCCTTCCTTCCTCCCTTCTTCCCTTCCTTCCTTATTTCTCTTTCTCTCTTCTTCCCTCCCTCCCCCTTCCTTCCTTCCTTCTTCTTTTTTAAAAATTGCATTCTCTGAGATTATTTTCTCTTCACTCTTACTACTCCCTGGACCAGCAGCGTCTGTATGACCTGGAGCTTGTGAGAAATGTAAAATCTCAGGCCCTATCTCAGACCTGCTGAATCAGGACCTGTAGTTTTTTACAAAGTTCCCACATGATATGCATGCACACTGATGTTTGATGAGTACTGCTCTGGGGCTTTGACAAAAAACTGAGGCTATAGTAGTTGGAGATTATGGACATAAATTATCAGATGGAACAGGTTGACAAACAGAGTATGGAGGTCCTGTGACCCTGAACCCTGACATGCTTCTGTTTTAGAAAGATTCTTTCTGCAGAGAGTAGGAGTGATTGAATATTCAGTCTTGTGTGGAGTGCATAAAGAGTGGGGCATATTGAGGCTTGGTGAAGGACCTCAAATTTTTTTTTTGTGGACAAATGGGACAGAAAACTTAAGTTCTGCTCTCCATTTGACAGGATCCCATTGGGATTTCAAGTTTCCTGGAGGCCACCAGGCCATATGTAGTTAGAAGCAGCATGAGTTAGTAAAGAATATAGCCATAGGAGAAAGAAGGACTGGGTTCTAGTCCCAGAACTGCTACTACCTAGTTATGTTGCCTTGAATAGGTCACATGATGTGGCTGAGTCTTAGCTACCTGAAAGGGAGAATACTACCTGATTCACCTTATCTGAAACAAGGTAATAGATATGAGAGTACTTGAAAAACTGCAACACAGATTTAAGGTGTATTAGTTATTTGCATGTCAGCACTTCAGAATTTGGGGTAATTAAGCTAGGCTGAAATCACTCATGTACTAACCCATAAAAAAGCAAATAATGTGCCCCAAATTGTAATGGGTCTATATCACCTACTCAAGAGTAAAACATTTTTAGCACACTGGAACATTAACTGCTTGCATGTGAACAATGCTAATTGCAGATGAATCTATGTATTGTACACCCAACAATGCAATGTCAGCAGGCTTTGCAGTGGACTGAGTACATTATGACAAAAGGCAAAAGGAAAGAACAACCAGAAACTTCACTGGACAAGATGCTGTTTTCCACGGTGAAGACTAATTATTTACGTAGATGAAATACTATTTAAAAATTGGCTGAATTTACACCCACAGTGTGAAAACAGTGTGAAGGTCAAAACACAAATGTAGCCATTTCAGCACATTGACATTTACTCATGAGGTCAAAATCACCCACCTAAAATAAGGAGTATGAAGTTGCTAATTGTTCTGTTCCATTTCAGGTTGGCATGTTAGTGATGACAGATGCACTTAAAGGTAATGAGGGCTAAAACCTGTCCTTTTAATTTTATCCAGATTTCTAACTAAAAGGCTTGGGGAGTCATGCCTGTTAAGAACTCTCAGACAGGGTTTTGCTACCCTATTGTTTTCCAACCTGACCCTGGCATAACATCCCATAACAAACAAAGAAGGAAATCAAAGAATCTTAAGGCCCTGAAAAGTCATCTCTTATGGATTCCTGGACTCCCAGGGAGCCTTGTAAAACATTTGTCTATCCTTTCTGAAGTCTACCACATATAGGACTTCATCTATATATCAGCAAACCTAGAGTAGAGTCTTTGCACTCTGTCTCAGCAAAACACTTTATCTCCTGATAAGAACTACATATTATTAGTCAATAAATCTTTGAACCCCCCCTATGACCTACAAGCCCCTGCTTGGAAATGTCCCTTCTCCCCTGGCCAAACCAATGAGTATCTCACATGTATTGATTTATGGTTTTGTAACTTTTGCCACCCTAAAACTGTATATAATCATACCACCTTTCAAACATGGTGGGTACATGTTCTCAGAATCTCCTGAGACACATGCCACGGGTCTGGGTTCTCATGTTTGGTTCAGAATAAATCATTTAAAAAATATTTTACAGAGTTTGGCATTTTTCATCAACAGTAACAAGATTATAATCTTTTAAATACCTCTGGAATGGAAACATTATTCTAATATAAGCTTGCCTTTGAACACATACTTATTGGTGGAGTTTGCCTGTAGTTGACAGAGTCAAAGTGGCATCAGTCAGGTTCATCTAAGTATGAATTTGGGTTTGGCATGCCCAGACTCTCCTTTGACAGACACTTACCTGAGCATCAGTTCCAAGGAAGAGACAAGAGACAACAAATAACTGAAAGATTAAGTTGTCTAAGGCTTATACACTGTTTACTTAAAAGAATTACCTCTTTCTTACAGAAGCAGTGCACTACTTGAGATGGCAGTGTCTCACTTCTATTCCTAATTTTAACACTGTTTCAGAGCAGCTGCTTTCTCTAAAGCGGCATTGTCCAACATGGTAGCCACTGGCCACGTGTTACTACTGAACATTTGATATGTGGCTAGTATGAATCAAGATGGACCATAAGTATAAAATATACTGCAGGTTTCCAAGATTAGCACGAAGAAAGGAATGTACAATAGCTCATTCATTTTTTATATTAATAACATGTTGAAATGATAATATTTTGGATATATTTGGCTAAATAGAATACGTCATTAAAATTCATTTCACTTGTTTTACTTTTAAAATGTGACTACCAGAACATTTAAAATTGTGCATGTGGGTCACATATGTGGCTCGCATATATTTCTATTGAACGGTACTGCTCTAGAGGATTTTTTTTTCCTTTTGCATTGCAGACCACAATTTAATTACAATTATGCTATTAGAAAAGCACCACTGCCTGACAAGAAAGCACAACCATTGTTTTTAAATAACTGAATGGTTGAAAAGAAGAGACAATACTTGAAACAATAAACCAAACTAAAAAACAACAACAACAAAACACAAAGAAATTAACATACAGTAACATAAAGCTTATTAGTTTACTAGACCTTAACCGTACCCCTAGATCTTAACACTCTCTGTTCCATACACGTTGTAGCCTTCTCTGTATGTAGCGTAATTCTGGGTGTTGGTGGCAGGAGCAGGCTTAAAGTTTTGGGTGTTCTTTGTGAGTTTCATGCGTTTGGACTCTGCCCGTGATTTGTAACAGAATTCTATCAAAGCCACCATCATGGCCAGCCCCAGACCTCCGACAAGTATATAGAAAACGCCTGCCACATTGCTCAGGCTCAGAGCGCTGGTCTTGTCCTAAGAGAAATGAACAACGTGATTAGTTCTTGGGGAAAACAAAGGCAATAGGACATTATAATGCATTACAACAACACAGGGTAGTTCTACATTGTAACATAACTAAACATTGATGTAAGTGTTATGACTCAACTCTGGCAACTGGCTAATATTTTGCAATAACCAGCAAGGTGGTGGATTGTGCTTTTGTTGACAGTTTTGATCCTCACCTAAAAGTCCTTTTATTTTGACTCCTTATGTCCCCTAGTACCTAAAAATGGTGTTCAACAACTAAATAAAACAGCACTTGGCCATGAGAGCAAAAGAGTAAACACAAGCACAATTTATTCCTTTGCCAGCCTCAATAAACACCATTTGCCAGAGCTGAGCTGTGACATAATCTCTATAAATGTAACACTCTTTTTATTTGGGAACTTGAAGCACTCTTTCCCCTCTCTGCCCCGCAACACCCCTTTCTCCTTTGTTCTCCCTGTAATGAACTTTGTCAACAACTTGTCTGTAAGTTACTAGGTGAGAATATTAAAGGTTCCTGATATTTTCATCTGGGAGTTACTTCACGAGGATTTCTTAAAAAGGGTTAACTCTCCTCTTTCCCCCAGTGGCTGAGAAATTGCTTCCTTTGGGGATTGGTTGCTAAGTCTTCATCCTAGTTAAAATCAGGGCAGCAAGTCTTTGTGTTGCTGGAACAAGGGCATAGCACAAAGAATTGGCTCCGTTCCATCTTCCTGAGAGTTTAAGGAAACCGTCAGGAGGACCCATTGGGTCCTGGGTTGACTCCATACAGATCAGAAAACTTTTTCAGGAGGCTGATTATTTTTAAAAATCCAGCTCATTTTTTCTTTTACTCCAGGGAATATAGAGAATAATTTTTGAAAATACTATACTTATCTGCTTTCTATTTAAGATGGGGGCAAAATTGAGGAAGCCGGTCAGTGACTTTCAGGTCAAACTGTGCAAATCTGACTAAGCTATCTGCCTGTATGAAAAAGCAAAAACTGAACTACTAAACAATGAAAAGAAAAAAGTTGGTGTCTTGAGCCCTACCTTGAGGTAGGACACACCAAGGGCCAGGAGTCTTTCTTTGAAAAAAATAAAATAAAATAGCATTTTGTAGTCTTTTTAGAGGGAATGTAACCATTTTGCTGCTGAGTGTAATTAAATGGAATACTCAAATTGCCAGTGAATTTTGAGCATCTAATTTAAGTGATAGCACAGTGAGCAGATGATGGCCATTGCTGTCACTCAACACTATGTTTCAGCTAATCTTGGTATCATTTAAAGAATTAAATGTAAAGACAATATAGCCATGTCCTTCTGATCTTGTTTTCTTAGGAGCCAGTCCTATGAAACAAGTACATCGTTTCCCTTAATAAAAAGGCCAAATGAAACTTGAATTGCATTCAGGAAGGGGAATATGGGGATGCCTTGTGTTCACAACAACTTTGCAGTCACTCTTCTAGGATGAATGACAGCTAGATGAGTAGTAAGAATTTCTGTCATTTATGAAACAATAGATTATCTCCCTAAGGAAGCTTGTGACATTATCTGCAAGGATGTTCCACAGTCCATCAGGAAATGCACCATTTTCTGGTAGCCCTTCCTTTGCTGTTAGATTTCTTTTCTTTTCTTTCTTTTTTTTTTTTTGAGTTGGACTCTCACTCTGTCATCCAGGCTGGAGTGCAGTGGCACGAACACGGCTCACCACAGCTTTGACCTCCTGGACTCTGGCAATCCTTCTGCCTTAGTCTCCCAAGCAGCTGGGATTACAGGGGCATGCCATCACACCCAGCTAATTTTTTGATTTTTCTGTAGTGACGAGGCCTTGCTATATTGCCCAGACTGATCTCAAGCTCTTTGGCTCAAGCAATCCTCTTGTCTCTGTCTCCCAAAGTGCTTGGATTACAGGTGTGAGCCACCACACCCAGTAGATTCTTATATATGTATGTGATATTCAATGGAGGAAGTGGTCCTTTGACATAACTCATGTAAACTGTAGCAGTGAGAACAGTTTCAAGTTCCATGTATTTAAGTTTCACAAGAGTTACAAAATTCTCTGATGTGGGATGTAGAAAACCAGTAGCAAAATGGTTCATTGCACAGGGAAAATGAGTGGCATTTCATGGAATGAATTAACTGATACCACAATATTAGTTCAAAAAAAGGAAAGGCAAAAATTGAAACTAAAAAGAACTTTCTTAGGGGAGCGAAGGGGGGCAGGAAGGAGGCGGGGAAGAGTGTTTCATGCTTATCAATGTGATGTTATCCTGACAATGTATACCCTTAAGGAGCATGCGGCTAAGTTTTAAAAGTATTACGTACAGAGATTCAAGTGACACCTTTGGGAGAGAGAAGTGTGACAGACTTAATGAGATTTGAGATCCAAATTGATGCTGAATTCAATACAATAGCAGCTGGCAGGAGGCTAATCATTCTGCTTACAGAGACCAGTTTTTACTATTTGTTTGACTGTTTTCAGATGAAATCGACATAATAATGATAACCAAAGGTAATTACAACTATAAAGTCTCTGACACTGTAAAAGGTTAAGAAAAAGTACTGTCACAACTGGATCTTTTTTTTTTTTAGTTGTTGTTTTTATATTTTCTCTTTGAGCTTTTGAAACGTGAAATACAGTAAGACCCCCTTATAACACAGCTCATTAATTTATAGCTTTGGAAGTGCAGTGGGCCAGATGGCGTTTCTAATCATGACAACAGCCCTATAGCATCAACAATTGATGTCGTGTGGCCTCTGAGGCTGGCGTTTGCCTTATTCCTTTAGCGCTAGTGTTATAAAGGGGTCCCACTGTGTCAGGGAGTGTGTGTTGGGAAGGAAAGCCGTTTTAGGGTAGAAAATAAACAGTGGGTCAAAATGTGATTGCTAATCAGTACAAAAAGACCTTCAGCGACTGACCTTACTCCCGGAGTCCTTGGCTCCACATTCCCCCTTATCGTACCACCATTTGTTTTTCAGCTTGTCTAAGATGCCTTGTTCACTGAGTTTCAATACTGCAAGGTTTACAGGCGTTCTTCACGTGGGAAATAACATAAATAACATTATATTATGTTATTTTATGTTATTCAAGCTTCAAACTACTTTAAAACTATAGAAAGCGATAAAGCAGGGGGCCCTGGCCACAGAGTAATTTTAGACACTGCAGGCAACCTGAGCATTACCTTATAAAAAGTTAACACTACAGCAACGCTATATTTACCAGGGCCTGCCCATATCGCTTTGAGTAATCGGCACACACTGTTAAATAATGAGGATAGAAAAAAAGGCACTCCTCAGACAGGCTGTGTGTGGTGAGGAGGGTCTCCCCTCAAGTGACAAACGTCGGCGGCAGCTTGCAGTAGCTTTGTGACAGAGGTGTGTTAGGTTTGATCTAACCGGGTGTCTTGTTGTACTTCCAGACAGAAAGCAAGTTGTATGGGGGAGTCAGGAAGGGGACAGGACCAGAAGGAGAAGTGTTCCCATATTGTGAACTGAGACAAATGGATAGATCCAAACAGAATAGAAAATAGATTCTACGTAAATAACATGCCTTCTGATTAATTGTCCTTTATTACACAAATCTGTTGTCCAGCTAAAATTATCTCAGAAAGAACTGTACTACATACATGTCCTCACTCCACATACATATATTCTAAATTCTTATGCACACTTAGTATTAAAGGCATAATGTGGACCTCTGAGTTTTGGATAAAAGGAGTATTTTCAACAATGGAAAAACTGGTCTACGGATTGTTTTTGAGTTACTGACTGGCTTTTCTTCTGATATGGTCACATGTCTGTGGTGAGCTCAGATCACCAGAGGGTAGATCAGGTTGTTTCAAAATAGATTATAAATATGACATGACCTAAATTAGCAAACTGACTCTGCCACTGTTGGGCAACACCGTGAGGAATAGTTTAGGTAAGTTGTTCTAGTAAGATAAGATTTCCTCAACAGAGAGGCTAATGCATCTCCAGGAGGCCAGGCCACTGCTCCTTAGTAATTCACTGCTTAAAGTATAAGGACTGTGTTCGGAGTCACTGTGCAAATGCATGAAACCCAACTGGTCCAAGGATAAGATTTTCTCCCTCAGAGATTTCTTCAGTTGTAAATGGAAATAGTGATCTTTACACTGTCTTCTTTCTAGAGCTATTGTATTTTAAATGACTAACTTTAAATATAAATACATTATATAGAGAGGGTGGCATAATTCTATTATAAGGCAATAAACTGTGTGTTCAGATTCATGGGAACAATACTGTCAGTACTAGTTAATGTTGGTCTGAACGTCACTAACTTAAAAGGAGAAAACCATATACATTTATGTAACCACGAACATGCCATAAAATGTCTTAGCTTATTTTGGATAAGGTGGACCCACTAACATATCCAATCACTGATAAGACTTTTGATAGTCACAAAGATCTGGACTCTGTCACATCAAGTCCTGAAGCCTATTTCTTTCCTTCTCCCATTTGCTGTTGATCTCATTTTCAGATATTCTGAGAAATATATCTTCATTTAAAATAATATGCAATTTCAGAGTACTTGAGATTTAAAAAACTATAACACTTTCTTGTTAGGGAGATGACACTCTCTTGGTTAGTACAGGGCTTGGCAACCAGAATATTTGGATTCTGTGTCTCACCAAAAAATTGGGGCCCTTTTATACTTTATACAATTTCCTTCAACCAATGCTCAGAACCCTAGGTTTCTTAAATGCTTACCAGAGTTGCTTGGAATGCAAAGCAACCAAAGATACTCAGATATAGCCTTTAAGATATGATTGGCAGTGAAAGTTAAACCTTAGACTTTTAAAGGGCAGACAGGCCATCTATGGCCCTGAGATCAGTGTTGCTGCTGCCTTCTTTCAACATTTCTTACTCTTCCTTAGCCCTATTATTTGTTATCTCATCACTACCACTTTCCCCCCAATACTATGGCACTGGCACCAGGCTCAGCCATGTGACAATTAACTCGGGATGCAAAAGATGCTTTTTAATGGCATATGGGTGACTGAGCTTCTCAGGACCACAGGATAAAGTACAAAGTATCTTCCTCCTCCTTTCTGTGCTTCCTCTTTTCGTATTGCAAAGGGCCCAAGGTTCCCACACTGTTCTGTGACTAAGCCCTTACCAGGCCTTGTCCTCCCTCAAGGTATTATGTTCTTCAAATTATTCATTCACTTTCTTCGGTACTGCTACTCACTCGATATTTGGAACACAGCAGTCTGATTAAAAGTACTCACAATAAGGTCCGATAGAGAGGCTCTACTCTCCTTAGAGATCCGAGTTTTAAAAGAAATTTGTCAACCCCTGAGTGAACTAAGTTGGTAAAAGTATGGCATATAAGTTTAGAGGAGTGGCTCTTAAAGTGTGTATAGGGACCCCTGGGGGATCTCTGAAACCCTTTCATCAAAGGGTTTGTGAGGTCAAACTATTTTTATAATAATATGAAGGCGTTACTCGCTCTTCTCACTATAGTTCCCTCCTGATGTACAGTGGAGTTTCCTGGAGGCTACATCATGTGTGAAATCACAATAGATTTATTGAAGAAGCAGAAATGAGAATCCCGTTCTCTTATATTAAGCCAGACATTAAAGAGATATGCAAAAATACAGGACGTTGCCACTCTTCTCACTATTTTTTTTGGTTTTAGAAAAATATAATTATTTTTCATAAAAGTATCCTATTTATGTTAATATATATTAGGATTATTATTTTTTAAAAGTATCAGTGAATACATTCTTTTAAAATTCTTCAGTTTTTATTTCTGATGTGGCAAATATGAGTAGATATAACACACAAAAAGAAAATCTTTTGGGGGTTCTCAATAATTTTTAAGAACATAAAAGGGTCCTAGGACAAAACTTTTGAGAAGCACTTGTTTTGGAGGAGGGAAGTTTCTTTTCCACAGGTGTATGCTGACCTGCCACCATCCACTCTTGCCACGAGCCACGACTTAGCAACCTACTTCTGACAGATGACTTATCCTCACTTTAGACCATCCAGTGGCTTCCATAGACGGGCTAGTAACTGCTCTCCACTCTCATGAACTCCATAATTACAGTGGAGGCTACTTTAAACAATAGTTCTCAACCAGCGGCCATTTTGTCCTCTAGGGGACATTTGGCAATGTGTGAAGTAAGTTTTTGATGTCACACCTGGGTGCAGGGGATGCTAGGGCATCGAGTAGGTAGAGGACAAGGATGCTGCCAAACACCCTAAAATGTACAGGACGGCCTCCACAAAGATAATCATCCGGCATCAAATATCAGTAGTGACAAGGCTGAGAAACCCTACCTTAGAGCATCTAGCTCTCCTCTGAGATACCCCAGAACTTTAGAGAACTCTGACAAGTGATATATTCCTAGAAGTTTAGTTGTGGATTAAAAAAAAATCACTAGGTTTATGAAATCTGGCAGGGAACCAATGTGCATTTGGGAACTTCTAAATAAAAATGAGGGAGAAAAACAAACATTTCAAGCAGCAGCACAGCCATGGAGCATAAAAGCCGTAATCAGAAATCACAGATAATACCACTAAACAAGGTTAGGATAGCTGCCAAGGAAAGGAAGTACTTTAAAAGCCAAATCTCCTAAAACTCTATTTTGCTGCGGGGTAGACTATATTTCCAAGATGGCAAAAAAAAACCCGGCTTTTATTTGCATAGTTTTCTTTCTTACTATACCTTATTGAATGTACTGCCTAGCCCAATCCAAACCACCTGAAGGTATTGACACCCTCTCCCCAACACACATGCACACACACACTGGTATTTTGAAGGAAATGAAATTAGGTGAGCATCTGGTCATTTTAAATGTCACTTTCTCTATAAAGCCATTTTTGTCCCTCACTCCAATGTTTTATCTCCCCTCCATCATCTTCTACCTTGCCTTATTATTTGTGTCCATGTCTTGTGTCTTTCACAAGACTGTATGTTTCTCAAGGGCAGGAGCCATGGATTATATATTTGTATCTCCATTTAGAATACTTTTCCAGATAAATTCTTGTTGAATCAATAACTTTTTTATTTATTTATTAGAGATGAAGTCATGCTATGTTGCCCAGGCTGATCTCAAACTCCTGGGCACAAGCAACTCTCTTGCCTCATCCTCCCAAAGTGCTGGGATTACAGGTGTGAGCCACCACACCCAGCCAATAACTCTCTTTCAGTATTTTGTTTTCAACCTAGTATCTTTATGTTGTTATGATAATAATTATTATTATTAGCCAGATTTAATGATCACCCTAAGAAGGTAGATTTATGGTTTCTACTTTATACATACATAAATTGAGGTGCAGATAGGTTAAGCAATCTGCACAGGCTTGCACAGCAAATTTTGGGGTAGGCCAAAAGGCACATTAATATGCATTGAACTCTGTACTGTGCACTCTTCAGTGGAACACACAAAAGGGTAGGAGCCCTCCTTATTTTTCTCATCAGGCTTGGATGTTCCTAATGATCTTTTTTTTCCTTTAGGGACCACCATACTCCAAATAACTATCAACCTAGCAAGGGCGTATTTTGCAGCTGGGACCTTTTACTGTGGTGTGGCAATATGTCTCCAGTGTAATGTTTCAGAGCAATTACTGTAGGCCCTTAACTGGTACCTAAGAGAATTATCAGTCAGAAATATTTATTGTACTCACCTCAATAGAGAACAGAAAGAATTAAACAAAGTAGGTCAGATTTCTATCGTGGAAATTAGTCAGGCATTCTCCCCTCTGAAGGGCTTGCTATGAACTTTTTGCTGAGTAGAGCCCTCCTAAGATAAAGACATGGGTCAGCAGGCTTAGGGGGAAAACAGGAGAGCTCTGTGATGTAATTTCAGGGGGACTAGGAATGTCCTCCTGTCCAAAAATATTTTCCTCACTGGCACCTGAAATTCTACTGTGAGAATTTCTCATCTTTAAGTTTAAGTGATGTACTTTGTTAAAATACAACTCTTCTTGAGAAATGGGAAATGAAGCAAAGAGTAATTATTTATGAACTATAACTCTTTGTTCCATTTTGTTTAAAAAAATTTTTCAGTGTTGGGGGAAGAGTGTAAAGTCCCTCTAAGAAGAAAACGTTTTATAGCATGTGAGTCATTGAAGTGCTTATGGATTGTTGATCAATCAGATGGAGAGGGTAAGAGCAAATGGGAATTAGTCATTTAAAAGTATATGAAGGTAATGTTGACCTGTGTCGTGATGATGTTTCCTGAGTGTAGGGAACAGTCATGGGGTGGCATCTGTTTGTTTTTTTAATATAGGGGATAGTAATGTAATTAATAATATTTTCATAATGAGTTCTATTTTAGAAGAAAATATTATTGGATGTTACAAATTACTGCTTATCTCTGCTATCCACACCTGGCAATAACCCAGCTACAAAGGACTGTGCTCACAATCCAAGGCCTCCACCCCACAGCTGGCGGTCGTCTAAATTCCAGGCTCAGTTCCCAGGATGTACCAACCAGCCATTTCAAAGAATCAATGTTATCTTAGTGATAACCTTACATGTGGAGACAGCTTTAGGACAAAAATACCATTTTTTTCCCTTTGAAAGTGGAAACTGTTTATTAAAAAAATAAAAGTTTTGATATATTTCAAAACAACTGCATGGTTTGTTTTAAAATTTTAATTTCAGAAAATACCTAGAATAATCAATTAGCTTGGAGCCATGTTGGAATCCTTATTATGAACAAAGAAATATTGAACGAGTGATGTGAGGGTGCTGAGTTTTTCCATAGAAGAAAAAAAAGAAAACTTGGGTCTTGTGAATTAATTACCAAGTTGATTCTGCCAAATAATCTGGTGATTCTGAAGGGTAGAGAGAGGAATTTATATTATGGATGCGGCTCTGGGTCTGAAAAATATCGGAACCCAGGGTATACTATGATTTAATCCCCTGAGAGACTGTGGGATATATGCTGCTCTAAATGACTTCACTTCTCCTCTTGGATCTGGGACACCTAAAGAGCAAGTGTCTGTTTAATTAATGATTCCAGAAGATCTTCAGTGGTGCTCTTAGGAGGGATAGATGTATAAATATGTAAATTGTGGAGAAAGACAAGGAGATCACAGAGAAGTAAAAGAAGTATATGAGCAAGGACGGTGCATTTGCATAGTTAAGTAGAAGCCTGCTCTGGCAACACAGTTATCTGGATAATGAAAATGGAAACATCACAGCCTAATCTGGAAGCCCCTCCCTTGCCCTATCTTTTATCCAGACCCTTGCTCCAAGCTATGAACACTTGCTTCTTGGTACCTAGTGATGTTTTTGGAACAACGTTCTAGAAATATCTTTGGCCCAATGGATGGAGAACAGCCATCCTCCCTTTTGCTGGTTCTTTTACTGAAGATACTTCAGGTTTTCATGGTGACAAGATACCTTTCCCAATCACTCTCTTGCTTCCCCAGCCTCTTCTGGGGAATCCCTAGCATCAGCCAGGACATGTATAGGCAGGCAGTCACAGACATTTCTGCCGACGTTGGTCTTGCTTTATTAAGTTGAAACCAATTGATAATCAAGCAAAAGAAGAATCTTTACTGGATGAAAGGATTTACTATGTGGTCCTTTACATTATTTTCTGTGGGTTAACTTGGGATATATATTTTTTACATATGTATATTATACTTTAAGACATTATATATATAAAGTGAAGTGATTTTTCTCTCCATATAGCAGATGTTTGGAGGCCATGGCAGTTCAAAATATGCCCTTGAGTGCATTAATGTCTGAAGCCCTTTTACAAAAAATCTCTATTCTCTTATTTTCATAGGAATTCCTAGATGCAGGATTCCAGAAGAATGAGGGTTCAAGTTATTTTGCTCCTTCTACCCTACCCTTGGATTAGGCTAAGCTTTCTCCACAACCTAGGAGCATATGCACATATGACTGTGACATTACTGGACTCTGGCCATCCAAATGGTCCTCATTCCACTGGAGCAGCTACAATGATTTGCAGAGTTATGCAGTGCTTAGCTGCTAGAAGTTGCCTCTGAGAGAGTATTTATATCCATGTAGTTCAGAAATGTAGTTCAAACCTATTTAACTCCTTGCTAATGGGATCATAATTTAATATAAGTGCAAAGAGCAAATTCAATAATGCATGCACATAACATTAGGAGTTGAAAGCTGTGAATCATTTTACTAAGGGTCTAACAATGCTAGTGATTGAAACCTTTTGATGAGCCTCTATGCTAAAGCAACAGCTCCAGAAGCAACTCTTAGACATATATGTAAAGCCAGTGGAATTTCCAAATGATAACCTCTCAAGCTCAAAGCAATAGGCCCCTGATTCCACAGGATGTGAATTTCACTGATGAATTTCTGCCATACTGGACCTCTGCTCAATTTCCCCCTTTAGAACAGGAGTCCCAAATCATTATTGATTGTGGGATATCTTACATAACCCATTTTGTCCAGGTAGACCTCTTGCCAATCTGTCCCTGAGAAAGAAAAGGGACTCAGGGAAGATGCTAAGCTTCTGGAGAAACCGATTTGGTTAAAATGTGACCATAGATACTTTCTCAAGTACATAATTGGTATGATTCACTTAGAAACTCTGTTTGAAGATCTACTAAAAAATCAAACTGTCAAATTTGGTTGGGTTTTATGATGTATAAGTGTATTTTCTTTAGTTCATTTCAGAGGCACTAAGAGAGGCATAGACTGAGAAGACAGAAATAGATCTGCACCAGAAACTCACATGGTGAATGTTTCTGAAGACATCTATCTAGCTCATTCCCCTGATTCTGGGCAAAATATGCATTGAGAGGTCAATCTGATGGGTGCTAGTATCCTCTTTTTCTCCAATAGCCGTCCTTTGATCATGACTCATAGAAAAATAATCAGTCTTAGTTAACATTCAAATATAGATAGTAACAAATGGGATTTGTATATCAGATCTGAAATCAGATCTGGTTGCCATGCCAGGGCACATATCACTCTCCTCTTGCACACATTCTGGCACACATCACATCTGCATTTCCAGCAGTGATGCTAGACAGGACACACTACTAGTCTTTATGTGTGTGTGCAGTATTTTAATGCTATATTAAAGTATGTTATACCTTAATATAGCATATTAAAGTATGCTATTGCCTTAGGTCTATATTTTGAGAGAGATATTTGCTTCAGTGCCAGATGAAATTAAGCAAAAAGGTGAATCCTACACTTGGACCACACTTTTGCCACTTCTGATCAATGGGGATCAGCCTCATGTGCCAAGGGCCAAATGCTATACCGCTCTCTAGAAAGTCAAAAGAGAATGGATTTCAATCGTTCTCCATAAAAGAAACTTGCCCCCACCCTGTTCCACCAACCCCAACTCCCACCCTAACCAAATGTATTTCAATAGCATCAAATCTTTTATGGTCCTTTTCAATGACTGTCCCACCTTTCAGAGATTGTGGTTCTATAACTTTCTCCCCCAGTGGAAGGAAACCAAATGAGTTGGTCTTCAGGGTGCAGAAAGGGCATGGACATATACCATTTTACTCTCTGCCACTGCAACAGCATTTTTCCTCTTGGCAATTGTATAACAGCATTCTTACCTTCAGCCTTTTCACTCTTGCTGCTCTTTCTGTGGCTCTGGTGTTGGACATTTGGTCATTATTTGTCAATAAGAAACACATTCATGTTATCAGGGTAACACCAAAGGCAAATAATCATGTCTTAATCATAGAAACCATGTTAAGGCCACACAGTTGTTTTTTTAAAAAAAATCATAAGAATGAAATAATTTTTAAAATGTTTTCTTTCTGGATTACATTTTTTTTTTCCGGAGGCAGAATTATTCCTTAACATCATTTGACAAGAATCAATGGTTTTGGCAGCCATTGGACTGGTTCAGTTCTTAAGGCAATAAGTCCCTTGCTTGAAGCAGCCACTTGAGAGAAAGTGAGGGTTTGCTCTTGGGAAGAAGACCTGAGTAAGTTCAAGGAGCAAATTTAGTCACTATCAGGAAAGAAAATTGTCAGGTTCTTCATACTTCCAGGAGGCAGTACCAGCACAGAAACATGCAAACCAACGAAGAGCATAATATACTCACCCTAATCCTTGATCTCAAACCAGAGTCTTGGGGATTCACAGGAACTTCTGCTAAGACCCAGGAAGTGTCATCGATCTGTAATGATTCTTGCCTACATACATAACAGTGTCAATAAAGAGTCATTGGGATCCATCTTAACCCTGGGTATCCAAAATGTCTACCTTTAGGGATGGCTGCTGCCAATAAAAGGTCCATTTTGTTGCAGGTAAAGGCAGATGCAGATTCATATCCATTACCCAAGGCCCAAGAATGTCAAAGAATTCTGAGTGTGGAAGAGAAGTGGTTAAGAGATGGTGGCATAGGAGAGGAGAATTGTAGACATACATGGAAGAAGAAGAAACATACACAAAACTGAAGATCTCATTTATACATATGGGAAATACAGTACAACCTCATTCATCTATGAACCAGTAAATACAAAACTGAGGGAATTTGAAAATGGACTGTCCTGAAGTATACCTTTTTACTATCTTTGAAGAGAAGATTTGCTAAGCAAATTAAAAAAACAACAACAAAGATTGTTAGTGATAAGGAGGAGAAACATGTCTGAATTTCTTAAGAGAACAAACTATTATTAGGTACTTTAAAAGCACCCATGTGAAAGGAAACAGAACTCATTTTAATTGTGGGTATTTTTTGAATCTATTAAAACAAGTTTCCTGTGTTTTTTCCTAGTAATACATTGGTCAGTTTATTCTAGCTTCTATATATTTTTGAAGATGGTGAAACTTAATTTCTCTATCAATATTCTATAAGTCATAATGAATATCCTACAATTTATATAATGGAGGTTTAACTGCATAGCTCACCCTCCTCCCTCACTTCCCCATATGCCTTACAAGTTGAGGCACCCACCTACCATGCAATTCTCCTTGCAGTCAAGGGGTTCAGAATTGTCCCTTTAAACATTCTGGTCTAATGTTCCCCAAAATACACAGCATGTGCTGATTTTCACCTTGGAAAATACGGACATTTAAATCCCTGGACAGAACTAAAGCTTAGTACAATTCTAGGGTGAGTAGGGTAGGGTTTGTAATAACTTGTCACTCCAGTCACAAAAAGCTTGTTTCACTGACCGAACCCCCTCTCGTAAGGTAAGGCTAGACGGAAGTAGATTGAGTAGGGTGATCAGAAAAATGTGGAAGTTTGAGGTGACAGGCAGCTGCAGAAGGAGACCAATGTGCTTGTGTGGTAGCTCAGCAGACGCATCCCAATTCTGCTGTGATTTACAGTGACAGACTTTCACTAGCTATGTCACAAACCCCTGGTGATCTGGGTTTATCGCTGAGACAACCTACTGGCTCTTAATTACTGCATTTGCACATATATTGTAATAAAGCACTAACACAAAAGGGTGATTTGCAGGTTAAAAATTCCCAAACCACAGTTCTAATTTATATGATCCTTGCCTGTGCATTTATAGTCCATCAAGGATCAAGTCTGCTTTGTTTAGGGCCCTATTAACCCAGGTTTGGGAAGTTGGTAAAGCCAAGGAGAATTTTGGTTCCAGTCAGTAGGTCGAGTTGAGGGGCTGTCTCAGTGACTGATCTTGTTCTTAATTCCTTGTATCCATAAAAAAAAATACATCTATTTTATTAACTTAAGCTCATGTACATTTACAATAGCCTGAAAAGTTTCTAGTTCTTTCCATAGTATAGTCATTTTTCTGGAATAAGCTCAGAATATGTAATGTTTCATTCCAGGGAAGAAAAAGTCAACAATTTATCATAATTGCCCATTTATCATTATTTAAATGTTGCAAGAGAGAGACAGAAAGATAAGTAATGCAGGTATTTCTCCCTCTCCTGGTTCCAGAGATAATAGGTATGAAAGTGTTTTTGAAAAAGTAAAAGCGCTCATAAATGTCAGGCTTTGTGATTATTGTCATTTTTAGTAATCAGTACCGAGGGCTGGAACGGCTTAAGTATGCCATTTGCTTAGTAACCAAAGTAGTTGAGAATGAACCTGATTCTTATGGAAATGTATCACATGCAATCAGATTCATATTGCTCATTGGATGGATAGATGTGATAAATTACCATCTGCAATGTTATCACAAGAGGTGACCCTGGGAGTCAGCAGAGATTTGTGACAGCATTAGCTGTGTGACCTTCTCAAAGTCACCACCATCTCTGTATCTCACTTTCTCTGTGAAACAATGGTATATTCAACAGTCAATTGTCATGCTAGCTGGGGATAGGGTACAATGAAGAGGTGTAATTCCCAAGCCATTTTGCTAATACAATAAAACCTTACAGGTTTGGACTAACAGAGGAGGAGGATTGTCTGAATGAGTAAAGCAAGTCCTGAATTACAAAATAGGTTTGAAGAATGACAGCGTTATTACTTTAAGTCTATTTTGTAATTCAAACTGACTATAAAACATTGCCTTAGTGTAGGTCTTCGTGAGAACTACTTTAGCAGATAGATTTGCAATGAATATGATTATATCTAATAAGTACTTCCAAAATTTGAAAAAGGGTTTGTTTTCTTAAGAAAAAATTCAACTGACAGTCTAGTCTAAACTCTTCATTTGCTTAACAAACCTCTCTTTGTCCCCATCTCTGATAATATAAAGTTAGCTTGTAGACTGGTCCCTGTCTAATTTATCACAATTTTTAATTAGAGGGCTTCAAATTAATGAGGTTTCACTGCCATTTCTACCTCCTTCTCCATTGATTTGTTTTTGGCATCACCACTAAGCAGTGGTAAAACAGAGTCAAGTTCATCTCTTGCCCCTTCTCTTGCTCACTCTCAGAAAACAGCAGGTAGCAAGAAGGAAGAAGATAAAGGCAAGTTCCTTGGTAATCCAGAAACAGAATAAGCAATCGTTGGATACGCAGCACTGATCATACTATTATCCATAGTTGAGAAAGGGGTTGAGTTAGTTCAAAAGATTGGCTGGTGGAATGACCAAGAAACGTGATTTGAAAGATGCCTGGCAGGTAGCATTATGGTTAAAGAAGCTGGAAACATTTAGGATCTACTGAAATGTTTTTCTATTTGCGTATCAAAATTCAGATAATCTGGAAATTGTGGAGCTGGCAATAAAGTTACTTGATAATATATTTTGAAGCAGTACTAGCTGAGGGAAAAAAGCTTCATTGTTGGTTGTAATTAATAAATAGCTGGTCTAAAATTTTGGGGTCTTCATGTACTGAAACATCTGAGTGAAAAGTAAAAATCCAGCCCATACGTGTAGATTTTTTGTTGTTGTTTATATAACATCAAACGTCTGGTTATTTGAAAACTTCTGGGCACTTGGCATCAAGTGGATGTGATAGAGTCATCTTGTTACAGTCCATGGCTCCTTTTTAACCATGCTGAGTGTGAATGATGAATTCATCAGAACAGTGCATCCAATCCAGCTCAATTTTCATTCTGCAACTCACTTCAATGATACAATTAGGTTCTCCGTGCTAATAACATGAGAAAAAGACCAGGAAGAAGGTGCTAAATACTTTGAGCATCAGGCTAGCCATTGTAAAAATCAAATGAGCCGAAAGCTTGGCTAAATTGTCAATGTCATCAGTTCACATTGGTGAGAAAGTTACTGCTTTTTGACACATAGTAAAACCTTGATTAATTGGAATCCATAAGGGATGAATGGAATTTTCAATAAGAAAAACTCATTTTGTTTCATTCTTGGCTATTAACATTTTTTCTTAAAATGCTTGTATCCACTTTCTCGCCTCAGGGAAGCAGCCGCTAATTTGAGGGTCAATCCAGATGGAGAAGGTATAGGAGAAAGAGCTGAATGTGACCTACCACAGGTCATCTCTTGGTAAGCGATTTTTAAAAAATCAATTCCTTGCGGTCTTCTTTTTTGGGGGTACTATTGCCGCTTCCTCATCAATGTGAAGTACTGGGGGGTAATTCAGTTACTTGGGGTACTGGTTAGGTGAGTTCTGGTTAATCAAGGTTTTACAATAAAAAGTCATGCCAATGTCTGGTAATATTATATGCTGAAGAAAGTTGTTTTTACATTTATTTCTTTGAAAGTGCTCTGTATCAGTGTTTCCAAACCCATAATATACTGCAAACTGGCAAACTAACTTTTCCATCAGGATCCTGAGGGATGGAGAGGGAAAGAGAGGAGCAGAAGTGTAACCATTGTCTCTAAAGGAGAAAAGTTTTGGCTTGCCTGTCTGTTGGTCTGTGGTTGGGAAACACTGTTCTTCACTTTAAGATGCCCATGGAATCTTGGTCGTATAAGAGCCGATCTTACATGCTTCAATATAATTCTCATGCCCCTGGGGCCATGGAGGATTCTGTTTTCAGGTCCTCTCCTGTACTTACCCAATGTGTCTTTCCATGACTTGGTATCGTGGCTTCTGAGCTTGTCCCTATTTCATGTTGCTTGGATGACAGCTATTCATTCATTCTAGCCCTGAAGAGCATTAGGAGCCAAAGGAATGCCAAGTAAGATGAGTTTTCTCACGTTGGAAGCCTGGATAATGGTTAGACCTACCTGAACCAAGAACATGGCTAAAGAGAAGCCAAATCAGGGATTCATACACACATAGTATCACAGGCGACGCATTTGCTTAAATATACAACATGTCTTTGCAAAGTCTCTATATGGGGTGGCCTATTGAAGAAAGACCCCAGTTAACTTGAAACCGAGCTTATTCTTGGGCTTTCAAGTTAAGTGGGGCCTGCTTAAATGGGCCATCACATATAGAGAACAACATCTCATCATTCATACACATAATTGAAGAAGCCATCCCTACTCAAAAATCGACCTCTGTGAACAACCATCACATCCTAGGATAAAAGAAAAGGTTATAATCTGACTTTTCAGAGGATGGATCTGATTTCTCATACCACTCAACTGAGGCAGGCGGGGACAGTCCCACAGGAAAGCCTTGGGCTCTTGAAAGCCTAGGGCATTGAAACCCACATAATGGCCTTCATAAGACAATCAATCTGGTGTGTAAGGGAAGGGAAGGAATGTGGACGGGGAGCCTCTGTCTGGGAGTTTAAGAAGGGACCCAAGTTAGATCAAAAATGTGGGCAGTGCCCTAAAGTCTTTCTGGTTCCCAAAGCTGCCAGGCAGGGGAATAACCTGGTCATTCCACTTTATGTGTGAGTCTTGTGCTCTCTCCTCAATAATAAGATAACAGTCTTGCCGATTACTCGTCACTAAGGGTACCCGGTTGTGGTGACATTGAGGCTGACCTTGGAGTCACCGCCCCCGCTGCCGCACTCTCCTTTGTCGTACCACCATTTGTTTTTCAATTTGTCCAAGAGGCCTTGCTCATTCAGTTTTAATACTGCCAGGTTAACAGCATTTCTTGAAACGATAAAACATAACTTGTAAGAAAATGCACAAATGCTTAGGAAATCGTTAACGTATAAAAAGGAGCACAAGAGGACAAATTGGCTAAATTTCACAGAACGTGGAGCTATAAAAATGTCTGTACAGCAAATACAGGGTTAAATATTGGAAGGTGGCATGGAGGATAACATTTGCTCAAAACTGAAGTGTGCGGGATGGGGAAATTGTCTTTGAGAAAAAAAGTAACAAGAACACCACATCCATGCAATTAACATTCGTCACATATGGCACCATAACTTGGCTTTTACCATTTAAATTGAAAAAGCCGTTGAACTGTAAAATTAAAACAGCAACAAACAGTCAGAGAGGACAACACAGAGAGAGAACATTAAAAAAATGGATGCATTAAATAGATGAAACCATAATTTACCGTCTTATTTAACTCCATGGAATATTGTAGATTTTAAACTTTTAAAAGTTACCTCAAAATCCACAAGAAAGAAAATGACAACAAAATGCATCAGGGTAGGTGGAATACTATAACAACACGGATATTGTTATATTATTCCACCCACCTTAATGCTGAGCCTTTAGGGGTTGCCACACCATAGCCTTTGGAATCCAGATTTCCACCAACTTTCATCGTATCACACGGTTTTCTCTGCTCAATGTACTCATTCATGGTTGACTCCAGCAGGAAGGCGAACTTTCCCTTGGACTTTCGCACTCGGGCCACTCCGTCTGCTGTTGTTTTGGTAAACACAGATGGCTCTGCTGATTTCATGTAAGACCACATTTTCTCGTACACAGCAATTTTGGATCTCTACGTCAAAGAGATAAGAATACTTAGAGATGCCAGATATTCAATCTGGAAGAGGCTTTAGTGCAGTTGTTTTCAAACCTTTTTGATTGCAATTCACAAGTAAGAAAATTATGTTACACTGTAACCTAGTAGACACATTCATACATAAAAATGTTTTCAAAACAGGTTTCTCAAAACCACACTCACCGTTGCTATGTGTGATGTTCTCTGATGTTTTCTATTCTAATTCACTTTAAACAATGCTGCTAAGGACCTACGAAATTGATTTCATGGCCCCACTAATTGGTTGCAATCTGGCTTGAAAAACACTTTTTGTTGAGTTCAATCTTCCTCTCAATGAAGAAATCTCCCCTACAATATCCTGCCTAATAAAAGGCCATTGGAAGGGAGTGCAAAACAATTTTAGTCAGCCTACTCCAGAATGGGACATCAATTATTAAAAGAAAGTACTTTATTCTGAGCTGATCTTTGTTTCTCTATAAGTCCCACCCTTTAGTACTATCTGCTACAGCTATATAAAGCAATTCTGTTCCTTCTTTGGCATGATCTTCCTTTAAACACAAGGAGGAACCCCCCCAAAACAGGAATTATGTTTTGGAGGGTGAGCCCCCTTGTTGTACAGGCTTCCCCCACTAGGTAAGTGTTTTAGGAACCCTTCGGCATCAGTGTACTAGCTAGCATTGTGAGAGGCTGTGTTCTGCTTCAGTGATTTTTTTTTTTTTTTTTAGATTCTTTCAAAGCGTTTGCCCATTTCATGATGGGCGATTTACATGAACAACCTGCCCACACCACACTGAAAATTCAGCAGTTTTTGACCAAAAACGGCATGACCACCATACCCCACCCTCCCTTTTCATCCAAACTCGCCCTGAGTGACTTTCTTTTTGTTTCCCCAGATGAAAAAGTTCTCAAAGGGAAATGTTTTGCCAATGTGGAAGAGGTGAAACAAACAAACAAACAAAAAATGGCAGAAGCACTAAAAGCTTCAAAATTGTTTTGTTTTCTTTTATTTTAAAGATGTGGGGTACAGTTCAGGGTTAGGTATACAAATGTTCATTATGCAGGTACCCCTGTTGATGAGGTGTGCCCCTCCCTCCCCTGGCAGTTGCCCTCAACTGTCAACCTCAACTGCCAAACCCAACCTCCCCTCCTGGCAGTTTCCCACTACTGCCAAT